>VZRM01003305.1:161023-174991 GCA_013397955.1 Grantiella picta | reverse complement strand
AGAAAACACCAAAAAAGGAACCGAAAAAAAAAAAAAAAAAAAAAAAAAAAAGACAAGGGAGGGAGGAGGGGGGAGCGGGGGAAAGGGAGGGTGCCGAAGAGCAGATACCAATAGGCAGCTTGCGCCTGAGCTTTCGGCCTCGCACATACATATACACACACGCGCACACACTCACTCACACTCACACACACAAGCGTACGCGCGCCCCGCGGGATGGGCAGCGCGCCGCCGCCTGTGCGGGCTGTGTGCCCCGCCGGGCGGACGGAGGCACCGTGCCGAGAGGCACCTGGCATGCCCGCCCGGGCGGGAGCTCGCCATCGGGGGATAAAAGGGGATGGTGAGAGAGCCCCGGGAGGCGACGGATGAGCGGCCCTAAAACGGCTTGTTTTCCCCGTGACAGCTCCGCGGTCGGGGTTGCTTTTGGTTTTGGTGCCCCCACCCCCGGTTGCGGGTTCCGCAGCGCTGCCGGTGCGCCGGATGCCGCCGCAGTGCCCCGCGCTGAGCGCTCCGCAGGCGCCACCGCGCGTCCCGCCGCCGCCGTGCACCGCGGCCCGGCCATGGAGCCCCGGCCGCCCCACCGACCCCCAAGGCACCGGGGGGGATGACACACAACAAGAAGTTACCGTTTCCGTACATCGAAGCTGAGGCAAGTCTGAACGACATACGTGTGTCACGTATTCGCAGGTGCAAAGAGCGGCCGATCTGGGATGTTCTTCCCTTGCCGTTTCTGAGACTGTGTGCTTCTGTCCTGGCACATGACAGGTAGTCCTTGATCAGTGTCGACAGGCTCTTCTCTTATCCCTGTACCGTTAAGCGTAAAGATGCTGATGGTCCTTTTTACCTGAGCCGAATATTTTGAAATTACTAAATCAGGACAAATTAAAGAAACAAAAGGTGATAGAATTCCTGTTACAAGGGTACAGAACAAACAGTCAATATGCTGTTAGAAGATGCCCAGGAATCAATTTGACATGACATTTATTAATTGAAAGCATACTCCATTCTATTTGCATTTGCTCAGGCTAACAGGAAAATCCACATCTTACTGGGTGAATTTGTAGGCCTGGCATGGCGATTTTGCTTTCAAAGAATATCCTACCAAGGAAGTCATAGCCATACCTAGCTGAAACACCCTGCATAGAAATAATATACCTGCCCGCAAAGCAACAAGTGAGGACTGTACAAAAAGACATAATTGAAAGTATTGTTAGTCATAGTATATTTAAACCAAAGTTATTTAAAGTTTAAGTAAAATTGTTGTATAGACACTCAGAATATATTGCCTCTCTGTGAAGTTCTGCACTTTGTCCTTTCTAAATAAAACACAAGGAATATGAAGAGAGTTCAAAGGAATAGCAAAGCAAATGATACTGCATAAAAACATGGAAGGACCTTTCGTCTACAACAAATACAAAATTTTTGAAGGGTACTAATAACTATAAAATAAAATACTTTTCTAAACAAAATATTTATAGAAGGATAACAAGATTAAAATGTTATGTAGAAATTTTCTAGAGGCAAAAGTATGGGATTTTTAAAGGTTTTGGAGGAAAGAGAGACAGAAAAATTAATAGAATGAACTACGATACCATTCAAATTACAAAAGACCTTGAGAAAGATCCTTAATGCAAGATAGAAGTAAAATTTTAAAACCTGTAAGTTGCTGCAACACCTGCATTACTGTTCTCCAGACAAGTCTGCTTACAGCTTTGGAAAATATGCTTTATTCCTCCTCTCTCTCCTGAAGAAACACAAAGACATCAGCTCTTTAGGACAATAAATACCCATTGTAACTGTCCTAGTGATTTTATGACAATAAACTCACATTTGTCAATCATATATAGATGCATATCAAACATTATTCTTTCACAGACATCTCTGTTTTCTGTGAATCTGCTAAACTGAGGTGTCAAAGTTGCAGATAAAACCATGCAGTTGGATCAAATTGGCTAATTAGATAATTCAATAGTGTTGAAAGAATAAAGTTCTGTAGGCCAGATTGTACATTCATAAGATTGCAGGTTAGTGTTAAATAAAGCTAGAGCAAACTCTTGGAAAAGAGTATCATCACCTGTTTTGGTAAACATCAGTTTATACTTACTGTAATTCAAAAATTTCTCATAGGAGTGTTGCTGAGTTGTACAGTGGTCTTGTCTTAGAAGGTTTGAGACATATTTCTGCCAGGTGTGAAAACATGATGGTAAAATTACCAAATACTGCAAAAAATCTATTTCCCCCTAAAATCAGTAGTTTACCAAAACTGACTGGGGGAAGAATGTGGGAAGATAACAAACTGAAAATGTCGTATTTTCGGGCCACCAATGTTGTCAAAGTGAAAGCTATGGAACGCTCCATCAAGAAATACCATTTCTGGCCTAGTGGTGGAAACAGCAACTCTTTCTATAGGCACAGCTCCTGCTTTGAGTCTTTAAATTCTACCATTACTGAAGGGTGGCTGTACAAAGAAAACCTGTTGTAAGTCATGACTTTATTTCTACATAGGTAAGTTTTATTTTTATGTTTTCCATGCATTTTTTTTTTCGCACAGATTAAAGAAAGTAGAAAAGAACTTAAGATACTCAAATACTTCCTATTTATGAATCAGTACTTAAGGAAGAGCCACAACCAAACCACTAGAGACAGATAGCTTTCTGGTAATGCTACAAGAGCAAACATCATCCTGAAGATAGTAAAACAATAGCAAAGAGTTGAAAATATGACAAAGCTACAGGATGTGATCAGAGGGCTAGCAAATACTAATTCTGAGTCAAGATTGAAAGAACTCACTTTCTTCAGTTCATGAAAGTCTGACAGGATGTGCAATAACACCCCTGAAATATGTAACAAGGACAGGTAATATTTTTTTCCTCGTCTATACAATAGGACAAGAAGTAATACACTTGATTTACAACAAGGCAGATTCATGTTTGACGTTATGAAAACTTCTGAAAAGGACAGTTAAGCACAGCAAATAGATCACTTCAGAGAACACTCAAATATTGAGTAATAGAGCCTTCTCAAAGCAGGCGAGGTGAACCTCTTCAGAGCTGGTAAAGTAGAGTCAGATTTGCCTTGGGTAGATGAAAGCAAGTTAATGACTTCCCAGAAATTCTGTTCCTTTGCAATACACGTTTCTTTGCCCTTTTTTTTTTTCTGCTGTAGATAAAGTTATGGGAGGACATTAATCTGAATATATTACAAGGAAAATCTGAAGATGCTGAAAAAGTCAGTGTTTGCTTGAAATCACTGTCATAAAGTTGAGCATTTGATTACTTTGAAAGTTTGAAACTTTAACATATACACCATACATAAAAAATATATCATAGCAGAGGAATTACAGTAAATACCAGTAAAGATGTAAACATGTATTTCTGGAAAAAAGGCAGGAGCTGAAAACTCAAAGAATCCATGCAAGAGTACTGTTATTTATGTGGGGAAATAAGAAATTATACCACAGTCTGGGAACACATAAAGGCCACACAGTTTGTATGTGCACTATGGTATCCTTATCCCATCCAAAGGAGTGTATACAGAAACACAAGTCTTACAAAACTGCACAGAAATAAACTGCTTATATTTTGCTTAAAGTGTGGGAATTTTTAGGTCTTACAAGAAGGAGAGGTTGGACAATTCATGGGACCTCATGATCTTACCAGTAACATTTTGTTTTCCAGAGAAATATCCTGATTTCCATGAAACTTTCCACATGAAGGGGTTCTTGTGCTCAAGCTAGAACTGCAGTCAGAGACACACGTCTGTACCATGACTCAGAGCAAGCCTTTGAACTCCAATCACCATTGTCTTTTGGGCTGACAACTACACTGAGATGTACCTGCCTCTCTTACAAGAGATCCCACATCTTTTCCCTCAATGACAAAATTTGGCTTCCATACAACATTTTTCTGAATTTCCTCCAAACTCTGAGTGTTTTAACCTGCATTTTATTCTTTCCAGTGCTCCACCTATTTGCAGATTTATCTAGCTACTTTATCCTGGCTGATTTTTCATTCCTAATAATGGAAACGTGTTTACCTTATCACTTTGAAGCGCTGCTTAGCCTTCATTGGCTTTAAAGTGAAGCTGAATCCTGCCACCTTGTGCTCAAGAAAATTAGCACACCTCTTTATTTTGGGAAGGAGAGAAAAAAGAGGAAAGGGGAAGGAAATGTTGACTAACTAACATGTTTCTGTTAAACAAGGATTTAAATAAGGGCCTAAACGTTTAATGGTTGGGTCCAGTTCAATTTTGCCTGAGATGCCTACCTGAGATCTTTTCAAAAGGACGGTCACTCTCTTAGAGACGCTGTTCCCATCTTGGAGTGCCACTTTTTATATCCCCTTAGGGTTCTGAAGCTGTGGCATCACCCGTGACCTAATGCAGATAAGACACTTCTCCAGCCTCTCATCCTATAACCTCTGTCTGTCTGATGGCTCAAGGTATTAATCACAGAGTTCTGGTTGTGTTTGGTCACGTTTGTTATGAGAGCAGGACTACTTTCTTTTATCAATAAGAAATCACATCACAGAGTGGAGGGACAGACCATTCTCATTTATATAAAAAATAGGAGTATTTTTTGAGGGGGTGTTTAAAGTAATGCTTGTAAGGAGCATGGATGTCCCTTTTCTGCTGAAGTCCAAGGCACCATTCTTTTTTCCTGGCTGACAGGACTCAACAAGTACCTCTCTGGTAATGTGTGAATGCAAACATCATCCTGAAGGTGGTAGAACTAGAGCACACTTGAAAAGGTATCTTTCTCCACCACATGCTTAATTGCACTTCCCCACCCCCCCACCTTGTCCCCCCCTCCTCTCCTGTGTATTGTCACTGCAAGCTCTTACCTCAACATCAGTCTGTTTCATCCACCCCTCTGGTGAGTCTTTCTGCAGCCAGACAAACAGGGCAGCTTGTTCATTCTGCAGCTCTCCGCTTACTGCTTTCTGGATGCCTGGCAACAAACATAAATTGTGTGCTTACCTGTAAGACTTCAGCAACAGAGATCCCAAAGCAACTGCTCAGTACTAATGTTCTGTTTTGATGGGTTATTTTTCAAACAGTGCTTGTTCAGGTTAAATTTGTATTAATTGCATGGACTTCTTCAGTTCTCAGAAGTAATTTCTTCCTCAGATAACCCAGTTGACTCTCTGTATGTCAGTTTGCTCACATGTATTTTGTTGTGCAAATCATGCTTGTCTTTCTGATTACAAGAATTCAACAGGTGGAAAATGGCACATAATTAAAATACAACAGCCAGTAGTCAGTTTTCTCCCAATTTAAAAGCAGTCCAAACTGTAAGGATTTTTTGGCCATGATGAGCCAATCATATTCTGAATTCTCCTTTCCATAGTCAGTGAACAATAAGATAAAGGAAAAAAAAGACAAAAAAAGACTCCCCAAAACCCAGTGTCCAGTGCACTATTTAAAAAGATCAAAAAAATCTGAAAACCTAGCTATTTGAACATTGCAAGTTAGCTTCATTTGGCACTACAAGTTACCGAGCTACTGCTGCTCTCACCATTTACCCTCACATGGACTACGTAACATTGTGCATTGCTTGTGATTATGATTTTTGATTCCTTGTCTTTCTAGTCCAAAGGAAATACACTGACCTGAAGAAAGAAAGCTCTGTAATTTATTGCTCAAGATAGATATAATTTAGTTTAATGTGCAGATATGCTTATCATGGCTGTGCTAGTTAGTGTTTCATTCAAACAGAGGGCAAATCTCATTATAAGGCCTGTTTCTCCAAAGGGAAATACTGCTTGTGTAGTTGTGTTCATTGTTGATAGATAAGGAGGACAGAGTAATTGCGTTCCAAAAATACTGATGATGTCTGAACTTGCCTCTTGTCACAATGGCACAGATAACAGCCATGAGCAGTGATAAGCAGTCAAACTAGTAGAGACCTAGAAGGCCAGAAATCAATTGCTTCCAACTGATCGATTTAGGACTGAGAGAACCTGATGGTTGGTACAGCAGCTGTAAATGGAGGTAATTATTCCTCTTATGGATAATATACTGTGAATGTCTTGGTAAATCCAATCTTTGTCTAACTGAAAATCACGTCGATGGGACCATTTTCAATTTTCCTTCCCTTTGTTAAGAATATTGGTACCAGGGATAATGCTGTGTAAATGTAATACTTGATAGCAGTTTCTATTTCCTGTCTTTCTTCCCATGTCTACTTATATTTTACACAGCTTGTACAGGTTCTATAGAATAGAAGAATTTACATGATATTAGCTCTTTTTAACACTGAGCAAGATGAAAACAGGAGAATCTTTATGAAAGGCCCGGTAATTTCTTTGCAGTACAATAAAGTACTCTGCTTCCAGAAAATGTCCATCTTGCCCCTGTTTATGAAATAATCTCTTGATGCTTACAGAATTTCTTGCTATCCTCTGGCCTGACTAAAGAGAGCATATGGACAAGTTTACTGCAAAGTCACTCTGCTGTCATCTGGAGACTTTCCTGTTCAAGGTTGTTTTTGGGACTTAGTCTGGCATGCAAGCTATGCAGATCCCTTTAATACTTTTTCCAACCTTCTGTCTCCTTACAACCCCTTCCCCTCCTCAACAATGGATAAAGCTATTTTCTGTGGCTTCCACAGCCTTTAGTGGCCACCAAGATGTTCTGATCTTCTCTTCATCTCCTACAGAGCCTTCTCCTCTCCTCAATACCCAGAATTGCTCACAGGGCATGAGGGACTCTCTTACATAATGTTCTGCAGGTTTCTATGGTACTTCCATTCAGTTTCCCACAGCAACCATACGAGCAGAAGACATTTTAGGATGTACCATTATCAGTTAAAAATCCCTCTCACAAGATTCAGACGACATTGGTTTTTCATGAGGTCATGTCCAGCTGAGACAGGGGCACCATTTGGTGTCAGCTGTCTTAAGTTCAACAAAGTTGCCTGGTGGCTTGGCAACATCTGGGTCAAAGAAAGAGCTGATAGTCACCATTCTGGTCACAAGGAATGCAATAAAATTTTAAAATCTGGAAACATTTTGGGTTTTAAATCATTCTCAGTGGGTTTGGTACCTTCCTCAAATGTCTAGGTAAGGCAATGTCCAGCTGCCTCCCCCAAGCAGCTGGACAGTTGGATGAAGCACATTATGTACAATTCTGTGCAGAAACAATGCAGAACTGTTTACTGTTATCAGTATTCACAGTCATTTAAGGTGAATTCACCTTACAACTTAGGTCCTGAAGCTGAAGTCAGTGAAAATTCTTATCATCTTAACTGAAGCTTATCTATCATGCGCAGCTTTGTCCTCAACAGTTAAATCCTTTGTCAGTTTTTTCACTTTTTTCACTTTGCCCTTATGTGCTGTGCCATCTGTTAGCTTGAAATCATAATGTAGCAAAAGTTTATACCTGCTTTTAGTGGAATTTGCTTTAAGTTTTTGAAGGGATTATCTTAGATGTATGAAAATTCTTATTAATTAATTCTAATTCTAATTAATTCTCATTCTTGCCCAAAATACTTGATTTTATTCTCTTCCTGTGTTGTTTTGTTGCTTTGTTTTGATTTTCTCAACATGGCACGTTGATGCCTAAACTTTGCCTAAACTAAATATATTTTCATCTGAACACTTTACCCAAGAATTACAGGGTAAAAAACGACCTTCCATCAAAGTTGTCAACATAAAGCAGTTAAACTTGTTTTTCATCCATCACTTGCAGTTTTATTACTAATCTTACCTGAAGAACACCTTCTCTTTTCAGAGGCTGGTACTTTTATTTGTCATTTACATAAGCAGTGCTTTTTGGGATCTGTTCCCATCAGAAGTATCTCCTAATGGCTTCTCTTTCTTCCAGGGCTACTACAGTCAGATACCACACCTCACTCATGTCATAGGCTTCTTCTAAACTTTTTAGGTAAATTCAAATATATGGGTGAGGTAACTAAAACAACACCAGCGGCCCATCAACAGCAGTGCTCAGGTTTTTTCCAGATCTTTTATCTCCAACTATTTCAGAATTTAGTCCGTCCCAGCTGAAGAGACAAGCAGATGAAATAACAGGAGATGAATTCACCCTATGACAGGGAAAGAGAAACACCGACTGCAGATTCATTGCTCCCCAGACCTGAGAGATGAAGTTGGCATTTCAAAGGTGTAATTTATTCCTCACAAGTACCACTGAGTACTTCTCTTTGCCTTGTCTCTGCAGCAAAATTCTCTGATTTTGTTAGTAATTTGGTCCCACACCTAGAAAAGAAGCTGAAAGAAAGCCAGAAGTTTTAAACCTGTTGATATCAGGTTTACAGGCTTTCTTTAACACTGGCTTTCTTAGTTTTGCCCATTTTAATCTGCTTTTGAAGACCTCTCCTGAAGAATTATCATTGTCTGAAGAAGACACATTTTCCGTAGCAACAAAGGCAGAATTTACTATCAGGATTTATCTTGCTATATGTAGAATTTCACAGCATAACTCTGTGTTTCTTTTATATTTAGTCAGGAGAAATGGACAATGGCTGAAGTATCTCATCCTACAGTAAACTCTGATCCATATCAGATGGATCATTTCCTGGAAGTACCTGTTTCCCTACTATTGCAAGGTGAATATCTAGATGTGGAAGTTCTTATTCCAGATGTATGTATTTAAGTGAATACTGGTTCTAAAGGGATTTTTCTGTCTGATTGGGGAAATCTGTTGATGTTTCTATAAATATTTGGAGACTAGAAGCACTGAATAAAAAAACTGCCTTGACTCCTTGATCTTTCTGTCCCACAAAAAGACATTTCTTGATTACAAGTTCTGGCCATTTTTTATCTCTGTTAATGGAAGAGCATTCTCCAGAAAAACAGTAAGCAAAATCCCCTTCAATTTCAAGTGTATCATATTCCAATAGAGCTTTCATATCTACAAGGTTAATTTCACTGACTAATAGCCAGTAACATTTTGTTCTCATCTTGATTCAAGCAGATGATTCTTCAGCATGTCTATGTGTAGTGGAATTATTTTGCCAAAGATGTAGCTGTTCAACAACAATGTGTGTTTCCTATAACACACACACACACATGCACACCTACCTGTAACTGAGCCCAGTTTTTGCTTTTGCTGCCTGACCCTGGCGACTCTTATGCTTTTGGAGGGGCTGGTTGGTGTTTCTTTGCTGAATCCCAGCTACTCGAATCCATCAACCTGTTTTGATCAATGAAGCAAAGCCCTGATGAAACAAAGGTATTTCTGAAATCTAGCCTGAAAGCTCATATTCTTGTAGCCCACTCCTGCTAGTTTCATTTACCTACCACAGGAATTCTATCTTCTCCTCTACTGTCCTTACCAGTGTTCAAAATCCCACAGTTCATTTTCTTTTAGCTCCTGTAGTCATGATGAAAGACCTGTGCAGCATTCCTCTTGGCACATGACGGTGCCTCATCAGAGCTTTGTGCAGTCATAACAGCCAGGGATTTCCCAATATTTTGTAAAGAAGTATGATTTTATGAAGTCAGGATTCACAGATGGCCAAATCCAATTCATGTGCTGGTTTTGCCCTTTAGCAGGTATTCGTTAGTTTGATCCAATCACAGTCGAATGTGCACCCTCTTTCACTTTTGGCATCCCAAGTTTCTGGTCCAGTCCACATTCTGCTGCAGCTACAGAGCTTGCATCAATCCTGGGACAGGTGTCCCTGGCTTTTTCACTTCTACTTGTGTGACTTGCTTAAAGGATAAGGTGTGCATGTTAAAAAAAAAAAAAAAAAATTTCCCCATCATTTCTTTAAAGGAGAGGGTCTCATGTCCTACTTCACGTTGCATATGTACCTGTGTTAGCTCTCGGGAGGCTCAAAAGAAGTCACTGAGAAGCAGTCAGTCTTCCTTCCCATCATTATTTATTGTATTTTGACTGGATTTTTTTCATGGAATGGCACTTCCATAGTAGTCCCTATAACTTTATTTTTTTCACTTGAAAGGCAGTGGGGTAGTTGAGGAGATTTCGAGGCCTTCACCCACCCAGGGATTCCAGTCATAAGAGCATGCAGGATGGATACAATCCCTTGCTTTGCTGTTTGAACCAAGAGCAATATTTCTTGAAAGGCAGATGGCCTGATGGCTAAAAGGTTAAAAGCTTTGTTAAACATGTGTGTGCATTGCCATTGATTGTGGATTTGATGGCATTTAAGTGTACTTTGAAAGGAAACCACTGACGTACAGCCCTCTCCTTGTCATCCTTACTTAATCCCAGTGTGAAATAACCTCACAGATTGTCAATTTATTAATTGACCACAGAATGTGGGTCAAAGGACTGAAGTACATGGATGGTAATTACTGTGGTTTGTTAAATCTGGGTACATGGAAGTTCACTGCAGCTTCAGTGTAACTTTCTGTGTGGTGAGAGAACTAACAGAAATCCAGGGCTGAGTTGACACAACACATTTAGTATAGCTGAAAAAATCTTTTCAGTTTGTTATTGTTGAAATGCTGATCCTTCAGAGTTTGCTTCAGGAGCTCATTTCACTTGGCAGGCCAACAAGACTTAGGCATGTGTGGAAAAGAATGTCGCTATTCTGAAAAGCAAGGAAGGAAATACTAAGAACATCATCAGTAAGATGATACGCAAAGCTTATATCACCATTAATATGATATGCAAATTGCACAAGGCTTTTAATACTTGTAGGACTGCTTAATGTTTGGTGTTCTTTTTTTTACCTGAAGTTAAAAGAGATAGTTTGCCTTGATTTCTCAGTTGCACTGGGATTTGTAAAATTTGTATTTAATTTTAAAAATAAGATACAGAAGAAGTAGATATAAACAGTGGTAACACAAATGATAAGTGACACTATAACAATTTGGGTTTGCAATTCAATTATTAATAGATTATTATATACACAAAACACTTTTATTCACAATAATATATTAAGATTGTTCTTCCTAAGCATTTTTGTAGTCTAAAAAGCTTATGTAATATATTTATGCTATTTAGAGAATTAGTGTGGCAGCATAATCCCAGAAGAGCATGGTCCAATTAGTATTTTGTAAAAGTTGTCTAAGATCACAAACACACTGAATGGGCTACTTCTGTTGACCTAGAAATGCAGACCATAAGCACAAGGATGCAAACCCCTTAAAACTGACAAAACAGAAATCACACGCTTCTGCAAGCAAAGCAGCATCCATGAAAATATGTCCTGACTGTTACTGCTTTTGAATTAAGTTCCTGTTCTTGAATACCTGGAATGGTTCCTGAGAATTCAGAGTCACATGAAGACTGATGTCTTGATTAAAAACTTGTACAAAAGTATAAAAAGCATGCAGTCTCTTTTAAAAATGGATGTTATTTCTTCCTCTTCCTAAAGTATAATGGTTTTGTGGTGTCGCCATGTGCATTAACTCACTTGCCTGCACATCCTGAGCATTATCCATGCTAGTAACTCAGGTAAAATGAGGAAGCTGTTCAGTTGCCACTTGAGAGAACTTGGAAAATTATGAGTAGAGCATATTGTGGGGCAAGGAGAAAAACTATGGGAAATGCCTCCTACTTGAGCCTAAACACAAGGAGACTCCGCAAAATCGAGAGCATCTTTGAGAACTTACCATGAGACCTGAACAGAGAACCCAGAGCTGGCCCAATGGCATTCAGTGGGCAAGGGCAGGGAAAAGCAAAGAGACTATTTGCCTCAGAGTGATAATTGTTAGGCTGTAGAATGGTCTCCCATGAGAAAATTGCTGTATGTACCACTACTTGGCACATCTAAAATCATATTAAATAAAACACTATAAATTCTGCTGTAGGGAACAGACTTTCACTGGCACACTAATATCTTTTACCCTCCTGATGTAAAAAATCATAATATCTGACCTTCTAATTACTAAATCTGTGACCTAACATTTCTTTCTCAAGTAATTTCTGTGCTCGTGTAAATACAGGGTTGGGTCAAAAGTTGTTTTCCATTGTGCTAAATGAGAATTTTTCAGAATTTTTCCTGTGTTTAAAAATAATACTGTCTTTCTGGAGTAGTGAGGAGAAAAAACGAAGAAGCAATTAATTTCTCAGTGAAGTTCCCTCCCTTTTCTGTGCCCCTTCTTGTGTGCCTTTGATGCCTGATGGGTTTTTTGTCCTTTTTTTTCCATTATACTTTTATATTCTTTTTTATCCTTTATACCCTTCCCCATTCCTATACTTTTTACTCTCTGTATTTTAACCCTACATGTTTACAACCCTTGTACCTTTGCCTCGCTCAGAATTCTTTGGAGAAGACGAAACAATCCCCACAATCTCAAGAGCATAAGGCACCAACCTTGAAAAGAGCCCCATCACTGGGACATGTTTTTGTAAACTAAGTTGTAACTGTTTTTGGGGGAGGTCATTTTAGCAAAGGGGCAATTACTTCATTTGTTAGACTTCTCACTGGAGAATTTTAGATAGGTATGCTAATCTAGGGGGTCCATAAAATTGTATAGGGAGAGATCACTCTCTTTTTTGGTCGTCGTGGTGCACCTGGAATCTTATTAAACAAAGGTAATACCCTTTTCCTATACTGCGTGTCTGCGGCTCAGATTTTTTACCAGCATTTTTAGGCATCACCTTCCCTTCATAGAAGGGGATCTTATCTCACAGAGCATCCCTTAGCTTTTTATTTATGTGGTGCACATTGGCCCAGATGATTTCAGACACCATGAAAGTGGATGTACCTAAAGGAAAAATTGCTCAAAGGGTTGTTGCAGGCACTTAATTGACCGTTTGACTTTTAAGCTCAATCTCAGACCAAGGAGGTCAATTCGTTTGAGGTTTTTCATGCTTTTTGACTGCCGAGTGTGACAACATTGAGAAATGTAAAGTAATAAGGGAATACAATAGCATTTTGAAGCCTGATGAAAGGAAAACAAAGCAAATAATAAGAGTAGTATGCTAAATGTAAACATAAGAGTAATGCTGGAGTGCTCTTAATAGAGGCCTGGGGCACTGGAGTAAGTCAGGTTGTGCTGAGCATTCAAAGCTATCTTTCTTGACAGTGTCAGTATCTCTTTGTCTGGCAATAATGGTGCTAAAAACTGTGCTGTCACAAAAAATACATTAAGACAAAAGGCCTGACTCCACAATGAGTTACCCTATTTTTGTGTCATGGTAACTCCTCTGAAAACAATCTGAAGTAATAAGATGTAACCAGGGAAACAAAGGTGCTAATCTAGCTCATCTCAAGGCAAAGATTTCCACTTGCCAGTTTTGCTTACTAAAAACATCTTACTTGGTTGAAACAGAACACGAAACAATGGTCCATAGCGTTGTATCTAAACTACACAATCTTATAAATGTCATAGCAAACTACAGGAATTATACCCTACCTCTTTTATCTGTTATCCATTCTCTTTAATGGACATCATCAGGAACTACCAATACAGTCTCCAAGATATTTTTTGTAGCATGTAAGCAAAAGAAGCTATACTTTAATTTGAGAGAGAATCCATATGAGGGCAAGCAATTTTAGCAGAAGAATTTTTACTTCTGTTTCAAAATTGAGGTAGTTTCTGAAGAAAAGTTGTGTCTTGTGTTGGTTTTGCTTAGCCCAGAACATCAGCAAGGTATCTTTGGCATCTAAGAGAAATTTAAACCCTTCAAAAGCTGTTGTGGTAGGCCTGGAGAAGTGGTTGGAGAGCTGAGAGAAGATGCACCCCTGTGTTCATGAGTTGGTCTTGCTCAGCCCTGTTTTTGCTAGTGAATGAGGAGAGGCACAAAGATGGCTCCTGTGTGTTCTGTGTGAAAGTTCTGGAAGTTTTTCACCATGTCCAGAAGAGCCAATCTCTGATGGCTCTGAAGATGATGGACGTGCTGCTGGCCAAGCCTGGGCCAATTAAAGATATTAGTTACGCCTCTGTGAAAGCATATTTAAGAAGAAATTAAAACAAAGAAGTCATACACTTCTTTTTAGCTAGAGGAGGAGGAGGAGGTGAGAATATGTGAGGGGAAAACAACATGGAGACACCAAGGTCAGTGGAGAAGGTGGGGAGGAGGTGCTCCAGG
>VZRM01003305.1:27571-160879 GCA_013397955.1 Grantiella picta | reverse complement strand
AAAAAAGTTCACAGAGGACTGTCTGTCGTGGGAGAGACCCATGGCAAAGTAGAGGACTCCTCTTCCTGATGGACTGGCCAAAGGAAAACCCCCTTACCCTGCCCCCCCCACCCATACTGTTGGTTCGAAGGAAGGAAGAGGGTGAGCAGAGAAACAGTGTTTGTATTGTGGTGATGGATTGACTAAGAAAAAACCTCATATCCTGCCCTCCCTGAGCTGTTGGTTGGAAGGAGGGAGGGGGGTGAACAGAGAAATGGTGTCTTATAAGGGAGGGGGTGAGTGAAGAAATGGTGTCTTAAGAGCTTATTTTTTCTTCTCATTTATCCTCCAACTCTATTAGGTTAATAAATCACTTTGCAACTATATGTTTTCAGCCTGTTTTGCCCTTTTTTCTCTGTGCATCCTCCTACTGGTCCCTTATCGCAACTCGTGAGTCCTGTGTTTAACAGTTTTTTCTTCCTCTTTTGCACAGCTGCAGCAGGGGAGAGCAGAGAGAGCAGATGTTGTAGGTGCCTGGCATTTGGCCAGGGTCAAACCACAACGTATCTGAAAATAGGAATAAGTATCGTTGCTGGATTGCTGAAAGAAGATGTTGGCTATATGCCTTTTAAAGACCTTTAGGAAGGATGAATATAAATACCAAATACATGTCTTGGTGTAATCCTAGACTTCATTCATTTAGTCACCTGAAAGACCCTTTGTACGTGTTATTGTTAGAGGACAGATGTGGGATCACAATGAGACACACATATTAGAAAAAAATTTGCAGAAGTTTTAGCCATTATATTATCTTTTCTATCAGGCTGAAGAAATACTGCAGGGATTATCTCCTGTAACAGAGGGCAGTTACCTAAGACGTTGAATTCCAGGCACTCCTGAGGGTTCACCTGTGTCATGGTGCTTTATAGCAGGTGACCAGTATAAAACCATGGGATGGCCCCTGTCAGAATGAGTTGCCAGAATAATAAGCCAGCCCTAGCTGAATCCAGAGATACAAATGTTCCAGTTCCCAAATTCAGAGTGATCATCAAGGCACACAAATGCAATGCCTAGTAACTTCCCAAGAAAGTACATCTAAGTTCAGAGCCAGGTACCAAACCAAGAACTAAATGGGTCACTGTGTTCAGGTGAACAAGCTGTTTCTTTGGATATCTTTTGTTTGGGTGGTTGGTTTTACTTTAGTTTTACCACCTTTTGCAAATACAATATTTACTAAAAGCATAATTTTGTCCCATGCATGAAGCCTGTATATCCAAAGAAAAACATTCCTGCTACTCCCTTTAGCAGAATGTAGAGGTGTGGTTTGCAACATATGAAGCCACAGAAACAACATCCCTAATTGTGTGTTACTGAGGGAATAATGATGGCTTTGCAACTAGTGAGAAACTTTTCAACGTGATTTGAAGGATCACAATTGAACTCTAGTCAGACAGGACCAGTGTGAAGCCAGAGACGTTCTCCTGCAAATTTCTGGGGAATGATAGACTCTATTTATAAATTTTCTTAACTTGATCTCATATGATTCACCTGAACTATGAGAAATGAACACCAACTCCAAATGGACTCTTAATTTTTTTTCTCCATCCCTGTACTTCATTCACCTTCAATACTTAGAAATAATTTGGGACAATTTAAATTTCATTCAGCAAATTGGTTTTCTAATGGCAAATTCCTATGCTTTGTGTGCACAGCATTCTTATTATCCTGTGCAGACCAGACCTTGTAACAGCAAAAAACGGAAGTTCCTTCAGGTGTTGATCAGGTTTCTATCTTAGGAGAGCAAACTTATGGAAATTTTTGTAACTGTATCAAATACTGCTTGTCTGTGCATGCTGTGATTCTCTTTCCTGGATCAGGAACCTAAAGATTCAACTCACAGGCTGTGAGCTGGCCTCCTACACGAAGCTGACATCATAGTTAATTAAAAGAAAGTCACTGTACTACTGTCATTCTTGAGATGAGGCATTAGCGTAGCACATTCTGGACAGCATATAACTTCTACAAATTATACCACAAATTGCTTGGCACAGACACAAGCTATCAACATTAAGGGAAGGTGGAAGAATGCTGTTGGGATTCCTGATGTAGTGTAAAAACAACAACCCCCCCACCCTCCCCATTATTCAATCTCAAGGGATTAAAAGCACAGAAATTACATTAGTGGGTACCTGGTGGCAAGGTGTAAACTGCACCAGATTGCACCAGACAGTACTAAGAGGTAGGAGTTGCCATGAATTCCTCACCAGAAACAGGAAGTACTTATGTTCCTCTCGTATCTGCACTATTTTGTAACATGATATGTTCATTCATTTATTTCCCAGGATGAGGCTGAACACAGCTGACATATTCACCCTTCCTCCATTATTCTGTATTTCTAAGCATTTTATTTAACAATGGTAGCAAATGGGTGAATAATAACTAACTGCTTCTTCTCAGCCAAGTATTGACAGTCCAAACTCAGTTACTTTTGCAGCTGTCTACACTCCTCTTGGTTGATGAACCCTTGATCTTTGTCATTTCTTGTTTTAGATCAGAACTTCCTGGTAAAGCTGATGTCTGTGACAAGCCTTCTTGACTCTGTGATTCCCAGAAAATGCAGAGAATAGACACCCCAGTGACTATGACTCACACTTGGAAGCTACTGCAGGTCCCAGCTCAGAAGCTCTCCTCTGTTGGCTTGACTCATCAGCAGTGTAAAACAACCTATGAACTCTGAGCACTGCTCATTACAGCCAAACTAAAAAGAAGAAAGGAAATTAAAGAAAATGAAGCTCATTTCTGTTTATAACCATGTTTTCTCTGCAATAATTAGAAGTATCATTTTTCTGCCATACTTCGTTGGTTTGTTTTTTTCACCAATCTTGTTGAACCAACCTGGTTTTTATCCTTGAGCTGAGTAGAGACACTAATTTCTAAAGAGAAATGTTTTAGAAAACTATTTTTTAGTTGTTGTTAGGGTAAAAATTTAATAAAGCAGCTCATTAAATAAGTTGGTTCAGTTTCCTGGATATGTCTCATGCTCTGTCTAACATGCAGAAAAATATTTGATTGCTGAAGCACAGAATATTTAGGTGTTGCTCACTGTTTTTCCTAGTCAATATTTCTGTTAACATGTAAGGTATGTCATAACCTCATATCTATAATCATAGGAGCAGATCATAGGTGCATAGAAGCAAATCAAAGCTGCGTAAATAAGCAGCTTTTTTTCAGTGGGATAGTAAAGGATAACTGGTATTTCTCCATTACAGATTATTTGAGACTGATAAGGAACATCTAGGAACATTTAGGGCCAATACTAGATCCCTTGAGATCTCTTGATCAGAAACTGTTTGTTTCTGGTGTTTGAAAAGGAAACTCGAGGCATACCTCATCCCAACAGGTCACGAATCTGGGCAGCTGGGGTCCTCCAGATTCAGCTATGAGAACTGCAGTGATAGTCAAGGTTTTTCCTCACATCCTGATGGTAGCTGACAGGCATTGCAGACCTTCATGCCTGTGATGTTAGACCTCTCTCTATTTCCTGATGTCACTTGTAGTTGTGTGAGCTAGTTCAGGATGAGGCAAATGATCCTAAAAGGAAGGAGAGTCATATTAGAAGTTACCAATATTGTCCCATGTTCTTAAAGCTCTAGATAGCTACATTATCTAGAGAAAGAAAAGAGATATTGCATGTGGTTTTTTAAAAGACACACAGAAATTTATATTAAATCATTGCTACTTATTTGAAAGGAAATTCCTATGAGATTCGTAAAGAAGTTTCATAAACTGTAATGTACAGATGGCAAATGCAATGTTTTAAGAGATTTACATTTTCAAAACATTTTGACTTTGTGATTCACATGAGCAAGCAAAGTTACTTTCTGCCATACCAAATTCCTGTACTTATAGGATTTAACAGCTAATAATGAAATGGGGAAAAAGGAAAAAAGAAAACAATGAATAAAAAGTTTTGCTTTGAGCAGAGGAGCACATTTCCTTGATTTTTCCTCACACTTCACAACTGTAACACAGTATAAACCATATAAAAGTCAAACTCACCCTGTCAGGCAACCAGTTTTTCAATTCCCCATTTGAGTCACAACCAGCCCATGTGTCCAGTCAAAAGTGCCACATCTCAAACTGCTGATAATCCAATCAGAACTTCTTGACAGTTTTTAGTCCACAAGTCCATTACAGCTTTCTACAAGACACAAGGAAATAAAGACAGTATTTCAAGCTATTTTATTTTTCTCTCATCTGCTTCCATTTCCTTCCAATGTCTTNTGGGGGTCTTTTGTGGTGGGTTTGGTGCTGTCTGGTTGGTTAGTTTTGTTTGATGTTTTTGTTGTTATAGCTGTTGAGGGGATTAACTACAATTTAAATTAATTATTTTCCACCTTTTATTTCCCAGTATCTTTCCCCTAGGTGAAAATTTGGTCTCAGTTTTTTTGAAAACTCTAAAAGGTCATTTAATTGGTATTTAGACTACCTAGGAAAAAGTGGCTACAAAAATACAGATCAGAAGCACCTGTGACTTCCAAGAAAATATTGAAAATTAAGTGTAAAATGGTATTAGCTTGTTTGTAGATCAGATCCAGATAGTTCAACACAGTCCATACTCTGTACATTTTTATTCCTGTTAAAAATTTAAAAGGCAACCTTTTAATGTCTTTGCATTAACTTAACTTGTAGTCAGTCTGTAAAACAATCAGAGAGATGCTATAAAAAGTATATTAATAATAAAAGAGATGCTTTAAAAAAACCTTAGTATTAGCCTGAGTCCACTTTATATTTCATAGATCCTGCCTGGCTGAGAATTACTATACTTCAAAATTCTAACTTTTCACTAAAAAGACAAGGCTTGAGTATCCTGTTTAGTTACTTTTTAAGAAGCAAATGCCGCTTTGGTCCTTGATTTAACTCCTGAAATTTAAACTACTCAGTTTGTGTGGTAATAATTTACTTCTAAGGACCACTGAAACCCAAGTATGAAACAGTCATCCATGGAGGACCAAACAACAGCATCTAAGCTGGACAGGGGCTTTTTTTCTGTTAGAAATTATGGCAGAAGAAAGAGAACATGTCATTGCTAACCCCATGTAGTTTCGGCAGCAAGAATGTTTCCAGAAGCAAGGCTTGACCACAGCATCTGAATACCAAGGTGCAGAGAGGCCATCCTGGTGTAGCACATCCTTAGCAAGTTCCTCGTCAGGCATGACCACAGGTCTGCATTTACTCTAGTGACAGGATATAAGTGAAAATTTTTAAAGATAGCTTTAGAGCCAACAGTATTACCTAGAAGCATCTACTGTATCCCTTAGCCTACCAGCTTCCTTAGGGTTAGTGCTCTATTTTAAACCTACACTAGATTTGAATACAGTGACTTTTTCCATATTTCCAGTGCTTGTACTACTTATACATATTTTGTGACACCCAAACTTGCCAATACCACATATGCTCACACTACTTCAAGGACACAGATAGAGCTGTACCTATGCAGCGATAATTTCATACCCATTCTAAAGAAAAGTTCATGTTACCTATCTTTACATCTACAAACATCTCTACTTTGTCCAGATTTTTAGAGACCTATTTGCTCTGTCTGCTGCTGCCAGTAGTATAGGCTTATTGAACACAAGCACAGGACAGTTGTGCTCAAATAGCTATAAAGCTTATTATGAACAATGAAGCAAAAATTTACCTTCAGCAATCACAGGAAATAAAGCCAAAATATTAATACTTCCATTTCTAAGAGACTGGATCCATCTCAGTCACAGGGACCTAATTTGCTTCTTAAGTTACAGAGGTGCCTAATTCTCGAGTTATACATGCAAGTATACATTTAAATAACTTTTGGGCCAAATGGTCTTTAAGGAATTCTGGCAACTAAGATCTTAAGGGCTTTAGTGAAATCACTTGTCATATTTGTAAGTAACACATAGCCTCAGATCTGTAGAAATTGAATACACACTGATACTGCCTTTAATAAACATAAATTTGTATCCTGCTTCTCTTGTAATAGCTTTCAAAAGTAATAGGAACTAAGCACATAGTTTTAAAACTATTGGACAGTCTCCAGCTGACCTACAGCGTCTCCTGTTCTGCAGTAAAATACTAATAAGTACTGAGACTAGAAGCCAGTCATAAATTGGTTTCTTGTCTTCTTTCACATCTGATACCATGTTTACTACAGAAGCATGAGCTGAAGGTTGGTACAAAGCTCTGGCATGAGCCAAGCATCCTCCATGGCATGCAGAAAAAAAATCTCTTGTCCCCTGAGTATGGTTAGGACCTCACCATCCTCCCTGGATGATGACAGAGGCCCTTTATCTTCAGAGAGCTTTCTGTGGTAGTCTTATCTTCTGCTCCAGCACAATCTGTTGAATTTGCACAGTCCATAGACTAAAGACCAAACAGTACGGGGCAGCAGAGCCTATTCTAAAAAAAATCCCACTTCGTATTATTTCACATTGCCAAAACCCTTTGGACCAGGTGTTGAGGAGCACAGGACATATGACTGCGTTGTCATTGGTGAGGCCACCACCTGTGCCAGCCCCTCTGTGCTGCCTTGCTGCTGGCTCACCTTGCTGTGTGGATCACCCAGACCTCACTGCTCTGATGGCTGTTGCAACATGGGATCTCTCCTGGAAAAGGGTGAGGATACAGCCAGGTAAAAACACAGAGCTTGGAGGATGTACAAGCTCCAGGATACAGCCTTATGGATAAAGAGAAAGAAAAGATACTATGGCTTCGTTTATCAGAGGCAGCAGCTGCCTCTACAGTGACTTTCACTTCTGAATGCTGGCTGCAAGGAGTGATGCATAAACTTTGGAGTTAGGCTCCAGACTGGGTACCTAGAATACAGGAACTTTGGAAAGTTGATGCTGGACAGCTGTGCTGGCATCACATGAACTCTGGTGTCTACAGTTAATATTCACATTAAATTGCAGTATTGCAGAAAATATTTATACTTTATTTCACACTTGCTTATTTTCAGAGATCAACAATGAAAGAGGTGCCAGGCTCTCTTCAGATTAGAGCATAACAAGCTAGAAAGGAGAGGCAGGGCCCTAGAAAATCCTGTTCATAAAAATAAAATGTTAAACATCGGTATGTACAGCTTACAAAGGGTGACAGATAAAAAATATACAGTAATATGTGATGATCTCTTTCTCCATCTCCCCACTGAATGCTATTAATTGCACAGCCAGCTATCACAAGGCACTCTAAGAAAGGTTTGACAGATAAAGTGACAGATGCTTTGCAAGGTACTTGCTATCTCAGGAATGGCTAAACCCTTAGTTGCACACCACATTTAATTGCATAAACCATTTTAACTTTAGGGAGAGGGAAAAAAAAAAAGATGGTGCCCTGAAATCCTTTAAATATTGGACTTACATTAGAAATCAAGTCAGAGATAAAGGATCTTGAAATGGAGTTTAAAACAATGAAAAAATTGTAAATTCAGCAATGGAAGTTGAATCTCCCAGAGAGGAAACATAAACTTTCTACTGATGTCAAATGCATCAGTTTTTCTCCAGAGCACCTCTGTCCTCTGCTTCTCCTTGGGGTTCATCTGGCTTTCTTCAGACTCTCTTTGTTCTCAGATCCCTCGCTTCCCCTCACTCTGAGGGCAGCAGAAGGGTCTGCCCACTACACCACTCCTCAGCGCATTTTTTAGACTGGCTGAATTTACAGGCTGATTCCAATAGGTATGATCAACATGAGAGCCAGTCCAAGGCACTTTAATTAGTCGGAAGGGGATGTGGATCCAAGGACAAAGAGGATAACTTTTCAGAGATACAGAAATATTTGGGTATTAGTAAATGATACAATCACATTTAAGAAAAACAAGCAGAGATTCCAGTTTACATCCTTTGAACAAAAGAGAAACGTATACAAGCACAACATCACAGAACTAGAACTTTTTAAGTTGGATGGGGCTTAAGTGTGTATGTGTGTATTTTTTAAGCCATGTTTTCACCATTTCTGATAGCCAAGGAAATTTGAAAAGTGTAAGATGTTGTTGAAGGACACTTTTCCTCTGAGTCATCCTTTTCTCCCACACTGAATGTCAAACACTTTTGGGCTGTGATGCAATAGACACAGGCTTTGTTAGTGGTATATGTGAACAAATACCCTTACTCCTGGTCTCCTTCAGATCACTTCTTTCATACTGTTGCTGAGACACTGAACCACTTTACATCAAGGGCCTTCCATAGCTGAGGTCAGTTTCATTAGGCTTGAGGAGAGGAAGTCACAAATTCCTGGGGATTAATCCAGCACTATTGCCATTTAAATGAGAGAATGTCATGACACAGTGAAGTCAGTTGCAGATCCCCTTTCAAGACTCGTATTCTAAATTTATGGAGGGAAAAGAGAGAAATAAGGCATTCATACAAAAATCTATACTGATGAAATGCAAAAAGAAAAAACAAATTAAAACCTGGCTGATCTTTTCTTGGACACCATTACGTGGCACTATTTATATGAGGGTTGGAGATTTTATCTGCATCTCACATCCATAAGAATTTCCAGGAGAGTTCTTAGAACACGGCTTTTGTGCTGGTTAAAAAAAAAAAAAAAGTTTATAATTAAAACAAGCTATATTTATACCTAAAGATGAGGAAGAGTACAGCTTTTGGGTTTGTGCATAAAAGACTTAGAAAATGGCAGGGGAAAAACATTGGCAGGCATGTGATAGCAGTGCAATTGCAATTATATAGCAGGCATGCAAGCTCAGGAAAGAAAAGTTTGAGTTTTCTTCATCAGAATAAATAGATGAGTAGCTGAAACTCTTTCTAAGCACAAAACACACATGCACAAGGTGTATAAGGCATTAACTCAATGAAAAAGAGCCTTTGATGTTTCTAGATATCAGTTTTCATTTAGAGTTCTTTAAAAAATCTAAGTCTGATCTTTACTTGTTATTTGTTTACTAATTCTTACTAATTCTAACGCATTCCTGGTGTTTTTGATAGGTGTTATATATATCACAGTGTATGTACGTGCCAGGTTTTAAGTGTTACAAGAATGGCTTCTGTGAGAAGCTGCTGAAAGCTTCCTCCATGCCCTGCAGAGCCAATTCCTGGTGGCTCCAAGATGGAAGCGCTGCTGGCCGAGGCTGGGCCAATCAGAAATGGTGGTAACACTCCTGTGATAACAGATTTAAGAAAGGGAGGGGGAAAAGTGATTGTGCAAATGCAATTGAGGCCAGAGAAGAACAGGGTGAGAACATGTGAGAGGAACAACGCTGCAGACACCAAGGTCAGTGGAGAAAGAGGGGGAGGAGGTGCTCCGGGTGATGCCTGATGGGTTTTTTGTCCTTTTTCATTATACTTTTATACCCTTTTTATATACTTTTTACCCTTTCCCATTCCTGTACTTTTCACTCCATATCTCCCTTATGGGTATCTTAGCCCCACGTGTTTATAACCCTTGTACTCTAGCCTTGTTCAGAATTCTTTGGAGAAGACAAAACAATCTCAAGAACATGAGGCACCAACCTTGAAAGAGACCCATCCCTGGGACATGTTTTTGTAAACTAAGTTGTAACCTTTCTGGGGAGAGGTAATTTGAATAAGGGGGCAATTACTTCATTTGTTAGGTTTCTTATTGGGGAATTTCAGATAGGTATGCTAATTGGTGAGGTCCATAAAATTGTAAGCTCACTGTACCTGGGAGCACTTTTCGTCGTGGTGCACCTGGGATCCTATTAAACCAAGGTAATACCCTATTTCCTATACTGCGGTGTCTGCGTCTCAGTTTTTACCAGCATTTTAGGCATCACAGGTGCTGGAGCTGAGATTCCCCTACTGCCTGTGGTGCAGCCCATGGTGAGGCAGCTGTGCCCCTGCAGCTCATGGAGGGATGGAGAGATCCACCTGCAGCCTGTGGAGGAGACACGCACCAGAGAAGGTGGATGCCCGAGAGGAAGCTGGGGGAGACCTGTGCTGAAACAGGCTCTTGGGTGCGACCTGCAGACCTGTGGAGGGAAGAACCCATGCTGGAGCAGGTTTCCAGGAAGGACTTGTGATCCTGTGGGGGACCCACACTAGAGTAGTCTGCGTTTAAAGGTCTACACTCCATGGAAGAATGACCCATGGAGCGGTTTGCAGAGGACTGTTGCCCATGGCAATCGACTCATGTTAAGAAGTTCATGGAGAACTGTCTCCTGTGGGAGGGACCCCACACTGGAGCAGGAGAAAGACTCCTCTACCTGAGCAGGGGCAGGCACAATCTGTGATGAACTGATCATAACCCTCATTCTCTGTCTCACTGCATCTTTGTGGAGGAGGTGGTAATGTTGGCTGGAATCAGAAGAAAAAAAATTCCAAACAATATTAAAGTAGTAATAGAAAAAGCAGATTTTTAATGAAAGCTTTCAGGTGCACAAAACACAGGTATGCATATATGTGGTACAGGATTTCTACAATTTTTATAAGGTTAATTAATTAGTATATCTAGCAGGTACATCGGATAAGAGACCAGTTGCCCAGCAACCCATCCTTGGGGCAGCCCCTTGGAGATGCTCCAGGGGCTTCTTTGCCCTATTTCTTTATATATTTCCTGAGGTTTAGTGCAAAACAGAGTGTCCTTGTTGGAAAATCTTTTCTTGAAAATAAGAATTTCAAGAATGTGACATAGCTACTGTCCTAAAGTGTGAAAAAGGGTAAGAAGGTACTAGAGGCTACAAAACTATATATTAAATATTCACAAAGCTACAAATAAATGAAAAATATATAAAACCCAAAAACATTCAGGCATCAGCAAAGCTGGGGAAGGAGGGAGGAGTGGGGGAAAGGTGTTTTTAAAATTTATTTTACTTCCCATTATCCTGCTCCAATTTTGTTAGCCATAAATTCAATTAATTTCCACAAGCTGAGTCTATTTTGCCCATGAGTGGTATTTGATGGGCAATCTCTCCTGGTCCTTATCTCAACTCATGAACCCTTCATATTTGCTCTTCCCTGTCTGTTTGCAGAGGAGAGTGATAAAGTGGCTTTAGTGAGTCTCTGGCATCCAGCCAGGGTCAACCAGCTACACACAAATATTCTGAAGAGCTATTTTCTTCTCATTTCCTCTCTTCTTGATTTTGGTAGTAAATCCAAGATGAACCGTAGGATCTAAAAAGCACAGGTAGGACTTTAGAGCAGGAGGCACTTGTGATGAAATTTAATCCCTCATTAGATTCTAGAAGCCTTTCTATTTGCTGTAGAAAAAAAAAAAAACAACAACAAAACCAAAAAAACAACACCAGACCAAAAATCCTGTGAAGGAATCGAATTATGATAGAAGCCTTAATAGTTACATGACACTCTTGGAAAGACAATGAACATAGCATAAATCTTTTCACTTGCATAAATCTGTTCTGAAAGTCAATGAAATTTCCAAGTTCTGAACTAGTGCTAAACTTTACCTTTCTTATAAATTGACCTTGCCCCTCTGTTCTTCCTTGGTTTTTCCATCTCCATCCCACAATTCAGACATGTCTTTTTCAGTTTCTTTGAACTGTACCACAGCACAGATAGGACAGTTTTATTGCTACAGCTTTACATCTTCAGGCCCTGATTCAGACTGGAATCTTTGGAACTGATGCCTAAAATGCTGCTAAAAATAAGACACAGACACCGCGGTATAGGGAAAAAGGGTATTACCTTGGTTTAATAGGATCCCAGGTGCACCTTCGTCGAAGGTGGTACCACACCAACGAAGCACACCGGGTACAACATGTATACAATTTTATGAACCTCACAAATTAGCACATCTATCCAAAATCCCCCAATAAGAAACCTAACAAATGAAGTAATTGTCCCCTTATTCTAATAATCTCCCCCAAATGAGGCTACAATGTAGTTTACAAAAACATGTTCCAGAGAGGAGGGTCCATTCAAGGTTGGTGCCTCATGTTCTTGAGATTGTGGGGATGTTTCATCTTCCCCAAAGAATTCCAAACTAGGCAAGAGTACAAGGGTTATAAACATGTGGGGTTAAGATATAGGGCGTGAAAAGTACAGGGAATGGGAAAGGCTATAAAATGTATAAAAAGGGTATAAAAAGAGTATAAAGAGAAAGGACAAAAACCATCAGGCATCAATACCACAGCAAAATAACACCGTCTTAGAAATATGCCTTTTTTCCCTCAAAAATCTTTTCAAATGGGATTACCAAGCCGTACATGAAGAAATGTAGTCCTATACATGCTAGTAGCCATTCTCTCACATACAAAACATGCCACAACTACAGATCTGATATGCCAGTAACACGGATTCATCCACCTGAATTTCTCTTCTCCCATTCCCTGAATATTTCTAAAGTGATCCACCATTTTTCAGATTGAGAAACCTTCATATCTTGTTATGTTACAAACCAATTAATACAATGTCTTGAGATGAAATCTGAGAGGATAAAATACTGGATGCAGAAGCAGGCACCTTTCTAATAAAGTACCAAGCTTTCTGTGATGGAAACTTATTTTTAGAAAGTTAATAAAGAGATTCATCTTCCTGACCAGAGGCAGTAGGAAAATTAACAATTGTTTAATCATGCAGATCAGTAAGATGCTCAGTGGTAAGTGTAAGACTAGTCATCGACCCTTTCTGGTGAGTGAATGGATTATTATGTTCAACATTTCAATTTAGCCCAATACCACAAGTGCACAGTAATTGTGATTTTATTATACAGCCACATAAATAATGCAGTATTTTTAATGATCCATAGCCTTTAGACCACCATATTGAAAGTAAGAAAGTAGTATTTAGTTTTTACTGACATTAAATTCATAAGGAACACTAAGAAATTTCAACAGCTTTAAAGAAAAAATCAGCACTGTAGAAATGAAATTGTCTAGCTTTAGCATTTGTGTCAATCAATACAGGTGTCATTAATTAGGAAAGGAATCTGTAATCTCAAAAGAAAGTAAGGACATTTTAACAATAAAGTCTGACTTAGCATAATCATTATTTTGCCTTTATACTAAAATAGCATACAATGAAGAATATTTTAAAATTTAACACTAAAAACAAATGCATTTAATTATTTTCTTTAGCTCTTCCAAAAACAATATATTCTCTTCTACCTCTGCAGAAAGAGCAAGGGCTTTAGAGAAAATATGATGCTGATCAATTGCTTTCAATACAAGAATCTCTAGGGAGACTCTGTCTCACTCTTAAGTCGCAAAGGACCTCTTTGGTTAATTTTTGGTTCATCAGTTTTCAGATTGCAGAAAGCAAAAGTCTGAAAAACATGAGTGTGATGCAGTGAAAAGCATTGCAAAAGGAGGGTCGGATGCAGACATACCAAGTGAGTGTGTGTTTGGACAATGAGCACTACTAGCTCTGCTACTGGGCTTTCTTTTTGAGCATCTGCCTTTCTGACTGACACAGGCCAAGAGTATTTGTTCTCTTGCTTCAACTGCTTCCATTCAAGCACAAAACTCTTACAACACAATCGTGTGCTTATTGACTCAATGTTGCCTTCTCAGCTATAGGTACCAGCACTGCTGCAGGTATTGCAGCACTGCAGTTATCAGAAACTACAGCACATGTGTATGCTTTTCTAATGCATTCACAATTCTCAGGGCCTGTCTCTTGCAGTTCTCTAACTGTTCTCTGCCCAGCCACCTTTTCTGGACAGCTCACTGTTGCGTTTAAATGGCTGTGGTCATTTTCTCAACAGGTCAGCACCACCAAGACTTAAGATTCCTTAAGACTTTCCCAAACATCTTACACATTTCTAAAGAGCACAAGTGGCTCTGATTTGGTTGGTTTTTTTTTTTTTTCCCCACCACTAGATCAGTGTATTTTTTCAGTTTGGCTCAGTCTTCTTGGAGTGCTTCACAATTACTCAGTCACTGATTTACTAAATCAAAGGTATCATCACCATGAATCCTAGAGCAGCATGAATGTCATGATTTGCATGGAATCTTATTTCAAAAACCAGCTGCTTAGCTAGTCAATAAACTAATTTGGGTATGTGAAAAGTACAGGATGATACTGCTCTTTGATTCTTCAAAGATGTTTTAGATCTTTGAGCCAGCAGAACCAACCAAATATTCCTCGGCCTTAGTTCCTCTGTTCATTACTCTGCATATTGCAACTGACTCTGTAACTCTTAGAAGTTCTTTGACTTCACAGCAGCAGATTTTATTGTCTTCTACCTACCAAAACACTCAGATGTAATCAATCTTAAACCTCAATGGATGAGTTTCATTACAAATACAATTCACTATCAGAGTAGTTGCTCTAAAACATACCCTAAACCTATGTCTGATCTTTAATTTCTCCATGGCTAATTTGGGTTTTTATTAATTCTGTCAAAAATTACATATTCTGAAATGAAAGGAAAGCAAGAAACGTGGTCACATGCTCATGTCTGAGACACATAACATTTAAATTGCCACATGGTCTGTCAGCATAATATCAGTGATCTGTGAATTGTGCTTTTAAGCATTATGTTACTGCCTGCTCTGCAGCAGCTGACTCTGGGTATGAGCTGCTCCCTGGGAATGCTTGCATGCTACTAAAGTGACATTTACAGGCCCTGCAAGATGTCTTACTCCTGAAGCAGAGGAAAAATACCTGTGTGATTGTGAGATCTGGAGTGTGATGTCTTCCAGCTACTGCCATGTCAGAGTTGCTAACATAGAGCACAACTGGTGGATTAGTAATTCTAGAAAAAAGAAGAGTCCATCAAGACTGGGAGAGGAGGGGCATGGATATGGAAGTAAGAGATCTTTCTTCTCTCTAACCCAAGGACTTCTGTAACTTCTTGATATTCCAACAAGGAGCATGAAAGTGAAATGTAACTGTCTCAACCTTTCACAACTATATACAAATTAATACTACTGTTTCAAAATAACATCAATAATGGTGTGGCCAACAGGACCATGGAAGAGATTGTCCCCTATCCTTGGCACCCATGAGGCCACATATCTAATCAGTTTTGGGCCCCTCACTAACTACAAGAAAGACATTGAGGTGCTGGAGCATGTCCAGAGATGGGCAATGGAGCTGGTAAAGGAATCACTAGTCTTATGAGGAGCAACTGGAGAAAAGGAGGGTCAGGGTGGACCTTATCACTCTGCAAGTACCTGAATATAGTGTAGTTCTCCCAGGTAACAAGCGACAGGACAAAAGGAAATGGCCTCAAGTTGCACCAGGGGAGGTTTAGATTGGATATTAGGAAATATTTCTTCAAGGATAAGGTTGTCAAGCATTGGCACAGGCTACCCATGGAAGTGGTAGACTCATCATCCCTGGCAGTATTCAAAGACACGTGGATGTCACACCTGGGGACATGTTTTAGTGTTGAACACAGTGGTGCTTCATTAAGAGTTGGACTCGATGATCTTAGAGGTCTCTTCCAAACTTAATTATTCTGTGATTCTGTGATTTGTCATTAAACATGAAATGTCCTGATTTTTCAGGCCCTAGATACACTATTTCTCCTCATGCTATTTTACTTCAGTTCTAAACCCCGAGTTAAATAAATAAATAAAAACTAAAGCTCTTTCCATTTAAATATTTTGACACAGAGGTACAGAAAGTGCTCCTCCACGTTGTCGTATTCACTGGATTAAAAAATGACAATTTTAAATTTTGCAGTGTTCTATCAGTCCTGGATGGCCTGGATGATAGGACAGAGTATGCCATCATCAAGTCTGCACATATCATAAATTTGGGAGAAGTGGTTGATAAGATAGCTGTACAGCTATTCAGTGGACAACCTGGAGACATGGAAAAACAAGTTATCTTATTAAGTTCAAAGGGAATTCAAAAGCCATGCCTCTGGGAAGGGATAACCCCAGGTATTACGGAAGAAATATAGTACCCCATGTATCATCTACTGGAGGCTGACTGCCTGGACAATGGCAGCTCAGAAAACGCCCTGAGAGTCTGCAAGGTGAATGTAAGGCATAAATGTGCCTTTGTGAAAAGAAAGCCAACAACTTAAAAGAAAGCTTTAGGGGAAACATCACCAGCAGTTTGAGGGTGTCATTCTTTCCCTCTCCTTCTGCCGGTGAGACATGTCTTAATAATGTAGTGGGCTCCCTATAAGAGATAAACATACTGGAGCAAGTTTACCAAAGAGAATACCCAGTATTCTACTTAAATAATACTAAGAGACTGCAGCATCCTTAATTAAAGGAGAGGCTGAGATAGTGGGGACTGCTTGGACTGCAGAAGAAGTGTCTCAGGGGAATCTTATCAGTAAGTGTATATACCATACAGGTGTAAGGAAGAAAGATGAAGCTAGCCTCTTCTCAATGGTAGTGACAGGACAAATGGAATTGAAATAGAGGAAATTCCACTTAAGCATAAAACCCACCTTCTTTTCTGTGAGTGTGTTCTAAGACTGGAACATATTTCCTGTGGAGGTTGTATTATCTCCATAGTTAAAGTTATTCAACCCCAGACTGGACATGGCCCTGATCAACCTGCTCTTGCTGATCCTGTTTTGAGCAGACCTTGGAGTTAAAAGAAATCTAGAAGTGCTTTCCAAAAAAACTGTTATGTGATTCTATATTTGCTGGGTGCAGTTGAGTTCTGGAGAGTGATCGGTTCTTATTTTCCCACAGTGTATCTCCTGCCTCCTTTTTTTTGTATACTCCTTACCTTTACATAATAGCTGAATAGACATATATTACCCTGAAAGTCTGAAGCCTTCAAAAAACATAAGCTATACAAATTTGCATTATGTGTGACAAAAAAGTAGATAATTTGTCATTATCTTCCAAAATATTCATGCTAGGCTTAACCTGAGATCCTCTGTGTTCTCTGATCTGTTTCCACAAACTATTCCCATATGAACATAAGTGACTTTTAATTAAAGCAATCTCCACTTTACAGTTCTGGAATGCTGCAATTTTGTTGTTGTTGTTTTCTCTAAAAATGTTAAAGTTCTGAAAAACACTATGTGATACAGAATAGAGACCAAATTAAAATAAATATTTAAGATACCACTTGGAATTAATGGGATAGCTAAGAAACATCTGACAAACAAAACTAGAACTCTGAGAAGTTGTAACGTTTGTTAATCAGACTGGCAACAAGACTTCTGCTTAGATGCACCACTGATGTGAGCTGCCCGAAAGACAGCCTGGTTAGAGGGGAAATCAGCTGCACAGAAGAAAATGTCTACTGAAAAATACTGACAGAAAATGCCTGCCAGCTTGGGAGCTGTGAGCCTGGGAACTAGGCCTATGAAACACTAACATCCTTGAAGAGGGCAGCTGTCTATTGGAAGTATTGTTGGTGTACCTAGAAAGAGGAGACATCCTGAGACACTTTTAGTAAGTGCACAAGGAACTGAAATGACACCCTACCATTTAAGATGGTGGAAAACAGTTTGAGAAAAGCATAAATTCCTCTGAAAGAACAGAAAACCTCATCATCAATTGTCTGCTACTGTTGAAAAATGGAAATTGAAGCATCTATTGGCTGCTTGAAGCAATGATATTCTATGCTGTTTTATGTCTCTAATACAAAACAAGCTTAATTTCTACTCAAAGCTGAGTCTCTCATCCGGGGAGCTTACCTTGCCACACATACTTTTTCTTTTCTAATAGGTGGAATCTCCGCATTAACTTTATATGAGGTCTTGGGTGCTCACTCCAAATTCTGTATCACAGGTCACCTTTGAAGTGAGACAGTCACTAACCTCACTTGTCCCCTTTTTGGACACACTTTTGGGGTAGGTTTGTTTCGTGCTCCCATTTCTGGGATGCTTGGGTTCACCTCTGGGATTAGTCTGCCCCCCACTTTCAGATGGCTTGTCCCCTTCAGAAATCTGTCTATTTACCTTGATATTGATATTATAAATCCATACAAACAATCTATTATATCCAATATTACATTGTTGATAAGTTGCTTAAATAATGAAAAGTTTATAGTCACTTGTAATAATATAGAACTAATTGGTAGTTGCTATTAGTGATTATTGGTCTGTGATTGATTGCTGCTATTGTTGACTGCTACCATACTATTGAGTGATACTATATTATTGATTGCTGATATTAGTTTGTAATAGCTGGGTATGTATATATATTTGCTTTATTAATCATATATGTACTTGCTATAGGTGATTTTTTACTATGCCTTTTTTGTGCCACTTTACTTGCTAGTGGCAAATTTTGTGATATTTGTGGTAATCTGTAATAAAGTAGAGAAATTTATAGGATAAAGTCTCCATGTTCTTGAGCATTAGATAATCCTAGAAACCCATGGTCATCATCTCCATAGACCCTCCCTTTAGTTCTTGATGCCCATGCGTCTTCATCTCCTTTCCACTAAAGTATTTTCAAAAAAGAGATACAGAAAAACATCTGGCCATGTTCCTTGCTCACAAAAATATCTAGGTGTCATGTTAGTTGCCTATTTAGTGCCTCTATTTCACAGTCTTACATAGGGAATGACTTTTGAGTGTATAATCTGTCAATTTCAGGTACTCCAGGAGAAAATCAATAACCTCTGCAAGGCTCCTGGTTGTTGAAGGCAAGAGACAGGTGGAAAGGAGGACAGCCACTGAAAAGGAGAGAAAGACAGGGAGACAAAGGAAAGCTATAAAGAAGTCAGAAAAGACCATTTACCTTGCATTTCCCACCTACTAATGCAGCTAATGGTATTTTTATCTTTTGCGAAGTACTCAGTTGTATTCAAGCCTGAGTTGAGTGCACTTCAGTCAATGCAAAATACCTCTCCATCTCATCAGGATGTGAACTGCTGATTGCAGGTGGTAATGCATGCATAATCCCAATAATGTGACTGACATTCTGATTTTATTTTTGCACATCTAGTTGTAATTGTCAGTAGAACTACCACCTGCCTGTAACCTACTGTATACAAGAAAAAAAGATAGGCAGAGCATGACAACTTTTCTTCACTATGATTTAGGGGAGTTCAAAGACCTTTCAACTATGAAAGAAAGAGGAAAATTCTGCACATTGAGGAATATATCTGCAAAATAAAGTATTGCAGAAAAGTTTTACTGTGTTGAAATCTAAACACACTAGTTAGGGGTCGCCTTACTGAAATTTAGGTGTCTAAATTAGGCATCAAATACAATGTTACCAGTCAGCCTCCCTTTTCAATCAACAATAGGAAACAGATACTTCTGGGAGGAATTCATCAAATCCACGTCAAAAGCCAGATGAAGGGCTGGATTAGTAATGTAATGTATGCTATGAAGATGATGATTTTTTGTAATTAGCTTCTATACACAGAGCTTTCACACCTCACCTTTTAGCTTTCGATGCCTATGTCAATCATCAATTAGAACTGATGAACTGTACTTTAAAAAAAATATATGTACTTACCCCATTTCACAAAATGATACCTCAAGGGAAATGAGATCTATCCAACTTCCCTAAAATAGCCTCAGTATACAGATTGGGGAAGAAATATGACAACTAAGGTGCCACAGGCTTCTTTCAAAATACACAAGTACTCAATGTTGCAAGGAATTAAAAAAAAAACAATGTAGGCTGAGCCAAGAGAGGAGGAAGGCCATTTTTTCATAGAAAGTGTAGAAGGAAAGTAACCACAGGAAAAAAAAAAATCATTATTTGCAGTAAAAATTGTATTCAAGTAAGGGGAGCATAGCTTTTACACAGATTTTGAGAAGACAGCCAGCAAGAATGACAGACTTCTAATAGTTCCTTGTAAAATGAGTAAGCTTGTGCATTTGTTTACCTTCACCTTTGTATCTCCAGGAAGAGCTGAATGATTAATAAGACTAGCTCCTACAGAAGAGTTATGTCCATGGTGAGAATGGGTCAGATGCTCTGTTTCTGTCACTGAGTTACCTGAGTGTCAAAACCTCTGCATCTGGGATGTGAAACAAGTAGACTAAACCATCCAGCTACTGTGCTCAAAAATTCAAGACAGAAAGTCAAGACAAAAAGTCAAACAGAGAGGCAGTCAAAGGCAAGTTTTAAAAAAAATCCAATACAGCGAGACCTGAAAGCAGCAGCCACACAAGTAAACAACCATAAGCACACTTTATGTGCACTGTACCATTGTTTATGAGATGTTAAAAAAAACAAACAAAAATCAAAACCAAAAACCCAAATATTTTTCTCCAAAAATGACACAGCAGTTTCCACCGTTCCTCCAGAGTATATTCCCTGAAACTTTCCCAAGAGCAGCAAAAAAACCATGCCTTTTTAACAGATCATTTAGATTCATTGGCAAATGGTTCTGCCAAAGCTTTCTTGTGCAATTCTAACTGCAAAATATTACTTTCTCAATACCAGTAAGCCAATTGTGATGTAGGGCTAAATTTGGCTTATTGCCTTTAATGGCAATATTCCACAGACCTTCCCAACATTATAAGGTTTTCTTCCCCTAAGGAATGATTAAAAAAATTTGGTTATTTTTTCACTCGATTCTTTCAGAGCAGTTTAGTGCTATTCAAAAGAGTGTATCTTTTTTGTGAGGGTACATTCACCTTTACATGACTAAAATTCAATTAGTATTCTCATGTTGTATTCTCAATACATCATCATGGACAACTTTGCTGAGTTAAAAAACTTTGAATTGATACAGAATCAATAAAAATCCCCAGATGGATTCTTTTTCCACACTTGTACTCAATATATTCTTTTCCTAGTAAGGGATAAATACTGTGGTTTACCTTAAGGTCACCATAAAAGATTATGAGAACCTAGCCACGACAGAAGCAGTACCACCAGCCACATTTTAGACTGAATGTTGGTTTCCATTTTTTTTCCCAGTTTTCTGTGAAGACAAGGGTAATACAGCCATGTCCTGCTGATCTCAGCACCAGAGTGATCAGCAGTCTGCTGAGTCTTTCCCATAAATAATCACATTTGAACCACTGAATAGGTAGTTTCAGTCAAACTGATGAAGGAATCACTGTCCTTTTAAGTTCTGGGAAAACAAGTGGCATTTTGATTAGGCTTAGTAAGTGACTTTTTAGCCCAGTGAATTGAATTCAGTATCGTCTCAAATGAGGAAAAGAGATTAACATAAACTCAAACGTTACTAGATGCCCAAAAATGCACATTACACATTCCATATCTTCAGAAAAGCAGCAGTTGTAACCTGAATCTTCATAAAAAGGTCAAGTCTATGTAAGACACAAATTCACCAGAATCCAAAATTAATGGATGTTTTTGTTACTCATACATACATACATACACTTCCCTGCCCAAAATTTTCAAGTATTATTTTTTCTGTAGATAAAATTTGGACCAAAAAAGTTCAGCGCCTTCAGAAAACAAAGAACGCTGGAGAGAAGCAAAATTAATTCCATTAATTAGGATTTTTTTTTTTAATCCTTCCTAGCTGGGAACACAAAGGAAAGATTGTGTAAAATACGAAATTTCTTGCCTGTCACTGTCCTGAGCAGCAGATAGCATGTCTATGATTGTCAGTCTTTTGTTCACTGAAAATAATTTATGTTTATAAAAATGTTGTATCTTTTTCTGTGTAAATCAACAGTTTTAAATCTAACAAGCAAGTGATGGCAAAAGTAAAATAATACTAGAGCCAGTATTTAGACAAGAAAGTCATACTGCATTGTTTGATGAATTGGTTAGCAATTGAAAATATTTCTGGCATTGTTAGAGGAGGCTGTGGGTTTGTTTGGGCGGTAGATCCTAACTCTATGTGCTTCACCATCTCATAAAAGAGAGATGTCACCTGATACCATTTTTGTCATTGTTATGTTTGTTTAACTACATTGTTGATAACTAATAAATCTTATGGGAATTTGAGCAAAATACTGCATTTTGAAACTGAGATCTTCACATGGTCAGGTCCTTTGCTTAATTTACTAAACAATTTTATGAATTGTGGCCAAGCACAACGTATTTTGTGGTTAGGTAGAATGTCATTTATATTTAGTATATAGGTCTTACACTTCAGTAGTGCTGACTTTGTAAATTAGTCTGAATATCTCTTCAATATTAAGATTTTCACTTTTTTTCTTTTTGTTAGCAGAAAATTTATTATCCTTTCCTTCTTCAAGTGACATAAAAGCAAGTCATACCCATGTTTTTTTAAATTATGAGAAAATTTTTGAAGTAATATTTTGGGGGTTGGTCCCAAGTAATATGATATTCCAACTGATATTTCAAGTAACTCCATGAATCAGATACACAGATTGAAATGGTGCTTCTGCCTTCCTTTATAACCTGTTGCTGTAGTTAACATGTAGAAGTTCCTGTAATTTGAAGAAATATGAATAATTTCCATGAGAAAACAGATGTTATTTTATCTTGCTATCTTTGCTTATCTTTGATATCTTTCAGGCTGAACATGTCTAAGTAAATGCACATTAATCATTGTCATTTCTATTAGTCATGACACAGGTAGTCAATAATTTACCAAAAATAAAGAAATTTAGAAAACTGTACAAATGCAGGCACAGATTTTTCTTCCTGCTACTTTCTTGGTTCTCACAAAATACAATCTCCACCCCATGATCTATCTCATGTAACTTGCTGTTACTCAGATTAACTTTATATATTTAAAATATCTATGCTGGAGATTCAGAAGATAGTAGTTTTCAGGCAAGTCATATACATTTGTTTAGACAGTTAATTTTAGAAGACAAATAATGGAACTCCAGACATTAAGGGGAAGATGGCTTAGAATTGGACAGTGTGCCTTATCCATTCAAAGAATATGTCAGCCACTCATCAGCTTGATACATTTGTTAAGACTGTCAGCAACTGCAAAGTGATAAGATAATGGGATGCATTCATTTTAATTATCTAGAGTACTTCCCCTGTGAAAGTTAAAAATAGCTTCAGTTCATCCTATTAATGAAGAGATAAAGAAAGGAATAATTTTATAGCTGGATATATTTAAGTAAACAAATGTTGCATAGTTTACAAAAAGACATATTTTTGCATAAATTCATTTGGCATTTTTTTCTTGCTTGCTTGGTTCATTGCTTCATTTAGGAGTTTTTTGTTTAATATGGGCATTCATCTGAAAAATAAGAGCTTTTTATTAACCTTGTGAAGGTTGATTCTTCCTCTAAAGATCACTACTACAGACTTTCAAACCTGTTTTTAAATATATATTTTAAGTTGATGTAGTGTTTGCTTTTATGTACATTGAAATATTTCTATTTGAGAAACTTCTAATTTTGAGTGTGGATCATATAAAGAATCTATGGAGACTGTGGTATTCTCATGGCTGCTACCTCACATACTGGCTGGGATCCTTTCTCTTACACTGACAAATGAACAATCATCTACAATTCACTGTACAGTTACTAAAAATGCATATGAGCACAGATAAATCACAATTCAGGAGACTTACTCCTACCTAATCCTAGTGATCAATGTATCACTGCCTTTTAAAAACCAACAAAGACAGGAAATCTAGAAGTTTGTATTGAAAGATAGATTTTGATAACAAAAACAAATAGAAAATATGATTTTTCAGTCGCGGTACTTAAGATCATCGATGAAATGCTTCACTAAAGAACGTGGATGTAACCTTGAATATGTGTGGACGTAGTAAAAGAGGCTTTTATTTGTTGGTGATTTTTTGCTAAATGCAGATTAGAGAGGTGGTGCTCCCTGATAATCACTTCTCAGTTGTGCATCTACCACAGTGCTAGACTGGGAATAACTTCATTAAACAATGATAATTTAGTCATAAATCCCAGACTGAAGAATGACACCAAGCAACCTGTTTTATCAGTGGATGAAGAATTCTGTTCAGGTCAAGGCTCTCAGTGAACCTGAGTTCTCTGTCAGCAGGAAATTTTTCCAGGGAGGGCTGCCAAAACACAGTACATCCACTGCCTGCTGGAAGTACCCCCCACTATCCAGTGACCTCAAAGCTGGACAGAATGGGGGCAGACCTACACAGAAAAGCTAAAGAAACTTTCTCATAGAGATCATATATAAACAGCTACAGTGAAGACTTTTACACCAAACACAATCTCCTCTCTCCAATAAAGTTGGCTTTGGTTTTGCATTATTCTGAAAACATCAGGGTAGGCACTCTGGCTTAAAAGTAAAGTATTTTCTCATACAGAGGAAAGTATGATTTTGCAGGTATTAGGATGATGCACTGGACATGGCACTTGGGAGTGAATGCATATAACAATCAGGAATTGCATCCTCTACTCATAGTTCTTTCAGCTGCTAGAGTAGAAACTGAATTAAGAACAGAGACTTTCCTGGGCAAACTGGCAAGACTGGGTGTGTGGTCTGTGGAATGGGTAAGAAATTGGTTAGCAGGTCATACTCAGAGAGGAGTAATCGATGATTTCACTCAGACTGGCAGCCTGTCACAAGTGACGTTCCTCAGGAATCGATGTTCTACATCTTCACAGATATTCTGGATTATGCCATTTTACAAAGAGACTTGGACAGGCTGAAAGGGCGGGGCTGGCTAGAGCAGTGTGAGGTGCAGCAGGAAAGTGCAAAGTTCTGGGATGACATAACCAAAGAGCCCCACACAGGCTGGGAGCTGTGTGTCTGGGGAGCAGCCTTGCTGAAAGGGACACGCAGGCTCCTGGTGGACAATCAGTTGAGCAGGAGTCACTGTGTGACGCTGCAGCTACCAAGGCAAATCAGATCCTGGGCTGCAGCTGCAAGGGCATTGCTGGCAGAGCCACAGATGGGATCACCACACTCTGATCAGAGCTGGTCAGGCAGCACCTGAAGCATTGAGTCTCCTTCTGGTCCTCACAATTCAAGGAAGACACAAAAATGAACAAAGGGCTGCAGAACCTGCCCTGTGAGCAAAGACAGAAGGAGCTAGGCCTTTTATCCCTGAAGAAGAGAGGGATCAGAAGGGACATAATTGCAGTATTCCAGTATTTAGAAAGTTGCTACAAAGAATACAGATGCTCTCACATCACAAGGAGTCACATGGTGAAGACAAGGAGCAAAAGGTACAAGTTACACCAGAAGACATTTTATCTTGACCTAAGAAAGACATTTTTTACAGGGAGAACAATCCTTCATTAGAACAACCACACCAGGAACCAGCAGTCCTCATCACTATAGACTTTCAAGATGCAATTGAAGAGGATGCTAGATAATCTCATCTACTTTCCCTTTCCCATGAAAATATGGACTAGATATTCTCTTGAGGTCTCTAACAATTGGGTTGTTCTGTGATTTTATAGTCTTTTTCATTAATTTTTCACATAACTTTTCACTTATCTTTCTCTCAAAATGGAAGTGTTGTGTTCAGGGCTCTAATTATTTTTGTTGATGTCTACTCTAGCACATACCATAATTTCTCTATGGAAACAGGAAGTATGAGGAATCTGAATTAAAAAAAAAAAGAAAGAATTACTTGTAATTATGAGTTAGGAAGTGCTTCAAGCAATGATTATTCTGTCAGCCTTCAGCTAATTGTTCAATATAACAGATTGTTATTAGAAGATTTCTGGTCATATTTAAAGCAAACATAAATTATTTTCCCAAGAAAAACAAATAACAGACTTGACTGTGATGTCTTTTATGTCAGCTTTTTATACACAGGCAGTTGGACCTGGGTCTGGTTATGGTTACTTTGAAAACTTAGATTTGCTCTGTTGATCTGCAAGGCTTCCTTTAGATTACACACAATGACATCAGGATCTAGAGCCTTCATTTTAATGGGCAACACCTAATTTAGAGCAGCATGAAATTACATTCGGACCTGGAATATGAAGAAACAGAGGAGTTACACTTTTAATATATAGAAGACTGTAATACGTAGAGGATTGGGTGCCCAGTACACAGGGTAAAATATGAAAAATTAAGGTTTATTTTCATGCTTACACCTGAAATGAAAATGTGTAACAGATGTTTAGCTATCCCCTTTCATTTTATCAACCTCGCATTCATCACAGCACAAAAATATGTAGCACATGATAATCGAGGTGAAGGAAAGCCTGTGTTATGCAGGTGACTCTAAGGAGCTCTCTGGAAGTATATCTGTTTTAATTTGAATGCACGAAGTTGGATCTTCCCTTGGAGCAGGGCCAAAACACCTATGGCTGAGAAATCAGTCACTACAAAATTATCCAAATAATAACTCATGAATCCCCAGTGCTTTTAAAATATAGGGCATCAAACCAATGCAAAAGTGAATTACAAACCTATTTATACAGGGCATGAGTTTACATCTGCATATCCATATGTGTCTAAAATAGCGCATATTTATGTGCATATGTACATATTTCACTCCACCTATTCACACTTAAGTTGCTATTTTTTCATTATACTTTGGCTGAATCCCCTGTTACCTCCATTTTTTAGGATAACATGATTTTCTTACAGTAGGACACACTGGATTAGAAACAGAAGAAAATGTGCAGCATTGGATTATAGCAATTATTTATTTTGTGTCTGGAATAAAGCAGCCAGGGCTGCTAAGTTTCTGTTCTCATTGTTCAACACAAGAGGATCCCTAGTGTCTTTGTGTCCTGGGATACACTCCTACATGGAGCTTAGAAAATACTAGCTCTTCTTCAGAAGTAGGTGGTCTATTATTAAAGAAGACATTAAAAACCTTCAGAAAAGTAATTTTAAAGCCTGCAGGCTGCTCTGTGGTGTTCTTTTCATGTCTTTAGGGTTTTGCAATCCCTTCCTCTCTTAGCCTCCCAGTAAAATGAAAGATTGACATGATTCCGTGAGGTTCAGGTAATCTATTGATTTGTGATCTCTTACAATGAAATTATTCAAGAGTCTTCACTGACCAGAAGAGCATGTGATAAAGTCAGGTACAGAAGAGGCTCCAACATATGGTGCTGGAAGTGTCACCTGGACAAAGCCAGTAATTTATTAAAGACAGAAAATGTTCCTACTTTCAGAATTAAGTGATACAAGTAACATAAACAGAGGTCACAAAAATCAGTTGTCACAGATATAGTTGACAAAAAACCCCATCACAAAACAGAGAACTTCCATCAAGTAACCTGGAAGGGGAAAGGCTACAGCATGGCTCTGGGACCTAACTATAGCATCCTTTTTCCTTTTTCTGCACACATCTTTTTGACTTCAGCAGATTTTGAATACATCGTATTTTGAGCAGAGAGGAAATTCAGACCAACTTCTTACTACACAGTTGTGCTCCCTGAAATTCAGAAGGGCTAACCCCAGCATTAGATTACCAGATGCTCAGGGGTTTACTAATCCGTTGGCTATTACATCTGCATTCCAGAGTTTTCCTAAGAAATGCAACAGCTGTGAATCTCTGAAGTGTCTCCTAAAGTGATGACTGACTTTGGAGATTATCACTCCCTTTTCCCTTAAAACAGGATGGAGTTTCCCCTGTGGCTTCATGCTTCTGGAAGGGATTCTGGATAACCTCTGACTGTTAATCCCCTCAGACCTTGAGAGCAATGCAAGTGTGGGTGGTGAATAAAGGGAGAAGTTTTCCTACTGAATTCTGAGAATTCTTACACTTCAGGTTCTCCCTCTTTTCTGAGAATGTCAGTGATCTGCTGTCAAAATTTTCAGGAAGCATTTGAAGAAAAATATTATTTCCTAGGCTGAGATAAGTCCCATGCTTCAGAGGTGCATAAACAAGTCCAAAAAGGATGGAGGAAGAAGGAAATCTGCATGCAGACCTTTTAAAATAAAAGAGCAACTTCCTTCATTAGATAAAGTTATTCTAAGGAATTGCTAGTATTCTAAAAACATGCTAAGGCTATGAATAGTGAGGAAGTGAGTTAAAATTAAATTTTGACATAATAAATAGCATTTCATAGACTCACTGAATCACAGTATATGATCAGTTTGATCATTGAGTCCAACTCCTAGCCCTGCACAGCACCGTGCCCAAGAGTCACACCATGTGCCCAAGTGAATTGTCCAAACATTTCTTGAACTCTGTCAGGCTGGTGCTGTGACCGCTTCCCTGGGGAGCCTGTTCCAGTGCCCAAACACCCTCTGGCTGAAAAAGCTTCTCCTGTTATCCAGCCCAAACCACTCTTGACTTAGTTTCATGCTGTTTCCTCGAGTCCTGGCTCTTGTAATATTTCAAGGCAATGCATGCAAAAATAATGACTTTGATTGCTTAAGATTCAAGCAATTAAACTTGTGTGAAGCTCCACTAACAGACATTGTTAGTGAAGAAATTTTACTGAAAGGGATACCCAAACCACGAGCAGGATGTTTAAATTACATCTGTCCTCTCCACCCCTAATCTTTGCCTTTTGATCTTAAAAAGTGGGCTTATAGAAAGTCGTCAAGCTTTTCTCAGATCTTAATTTGAGATAATGAACGTAAAGCTAGTTCATCTCTCTTTCTGAAAATTATGATCTTTGGTCTCTCAAACACTAAGGAAATGTATAAATAGGTAATATGTCTCCAGCTGAACTCTTTTCTTCTGACAAAACATGAAACAGAAATTCATGCCGAGAAATTCCTCAAAGCCAAATGAGTCACATTCAAACCTAAGAGTCTATAACAGGTTGTATTTCATCTGGAATGCCACAGCTGGCCAGCTTAAGTCTGGTCTTCAGAGGAAGGACTTGATTTTGGCTTTTTACCATACATCCATACTGAATGAGTGCAGAATCACAAGGTGAGGGCATCTGAACTCAAAAGTGCTCTGCATTTCAGCCCAGAGTGCAATCCAACTTGAAAATAAAATCAAGAATATAAGGCCAATGACTATGAAAACACTCATATATTATCCTTGAATCTACACCAGTGAATATCTCACTTTATAAAAATTGCTTTTCATCTGGGACCTGCTAAATCATTGGCAAACCTTTAAGATCTCCATCGAGATTATCCCTTGATCTTGAAAGTTCTGGCACTGCATTCTACTTTAATGTTTCCTTGTCCCTTGTCAGGGAAGGAGGCAGAAGAAAAAGACCAGAGAGAGTGGATTAATTTTTAATTTGGGCATAGTTAAAGTGCAATTTCTGGGCATTATAGCAGGTAATTAAGTGTCAAGACAGAAACACCAAAACAAGTGCTAAGGTTGTTTAATGATCATGTAATAAGTACAAAGAGAATTTCCCTCCCAAAGCAACATAATTTATTTTAAAGGCAAACTCAGCAATTCAACATTATGTCTTATATGTATAAATATTTTTGAGTTTGCATCATTTTTGGGTTGTATCATTTTTAGCTATATTGACTAAAGATCCTTTTAGCATGCATCATATCACTGAATGCATTAAGATGAAAAAACTCCTGTGGTTCCTGCCCATAACACATTTTCCACAGGAGTAGATGGCACTGTGCCTTTGTTGAGACTCAGGTACCAACTATATTTGTTCCTGTTAGGTTATGTTATTTCTAAAAAATCTAAGACCTGTCTAGGAAGAATAAGAGATTCTATTTTGCCAAGAGATACATCTGTGTTGGATTTAGGGAGCTTGTGAAAACCTAATGTCAAATGAAGTTGCATACTTTCAGTGCTGAAGGATGAAGAAAAATTACTTAGAGCAACATATATTAGTTTAGAAGAGTTTATGTCAGTTTATTGCTATATAAAATATTCAGACTATTTCCTCTTGCTTAATTGAAATACTAGATGAAATAACGACACAGTCTTAAGAGATAAGGTGTGACCATGGAAGAAAATTTCATAACAATACTAAAATACTAAATTAGAACAGAGTTTCTTTCAAATATAAAAGATTCAAAATTTTCAGGAACATGCACATGGGATACTTGCAGCTCCATGGTTAGATATCAATCTACAATCTGCATAGCTTAATTTTCAAAGCTATTGACTATTCAGTTGTTCTGGGTGCTCTAGAGATTACGTTTAGATACAAAGTTTGCAAATTATACTAACATCTAATATTTTTACCCACACTGCAGGAGTGGTGTCCCATTACAAGCATTTTCAAAAGCCTTATTAGTATAAATTAGACATGCATTTTTTCTACTTATTAATATGAAACTCGGTTCTACAAACACAGTTTGTTGACAGATCAGTGCTCAAGCAAGGTACCAGAAACTGCAGTACATAGCAATTTCTAAAGCATAAATACAAAGAGGCCACATGTATTGCTGTCATAACTTTACATCGGGTCTGTTCTGCTACATCAGAGACTGTGGATCAAGTTGAGATGAGGGCACAAGGGAAGCAGATGCTCCTCTGTCAAAACACCAAGATGGGATAGAATAGGAAAAAGCAAAATATAATCTATGACATTGGGCAAAATGGAGCAAATGTGAAGCATACACAACAATTTCCCCACAAAAATAAAGTATTTGCACCGTAGGTGCCCTCAGTTAACAGGTATAGGAAGTAAACTGGGCATAAAATAAAGAGAGAGAACTTAGAGGAGGAAGAAAATAATCTCAGGGAGCAGTTTTAATTGCTTTGACATTCCAACGGTGGCTCGTGTTTACATTGGAAATTCTCAAATTCTGCTTTATTTCACAGTCATTTTTAACTTTCCAGCTTTTGACTGGTTTATTGAAGAGGGGATTATGTCACATTCTATCAGCTGTGGGGATACAAACTTAGTAGCTGAGAATGTGCTTGTTTGAAATTTTTCTCTTTAATACAAGGAAGCAGATATTACAGGTTTCGATATGATTCTCCTTGCAGATGCTTGCTTGCCTCACTTGTTACTGTTGAACCCTTTATTTTATGAAACTTTAGGGTTTGATCAGAGTAAAAGATCATTTTCACAGAGATTTGAACTCTCAGCTCATGCTATAGACTGTTCTTTATGCTGTCTGATCTGGTTCTCACTCACTTTACTTTTATGACGACTTCATTATCCTTAGTGAGATGTTAATGAGATTTAGAGCAGATGGCTGTCACCGCATTATCATTGCTCACATTGTCCACCCATGAATCTTTTCTCTTTCCATGTACATACATGTACCTGCATGGCATTTCATACAACAAATGCCATTGATCGACCAGAAACAGGCTTTTGCACTTTCTGGTTTTATCCAGTAACTACATCTAATTCTGAGTCTCACCTGATATACTGACATCATAAAAGCAAAAAACAGCAGTAATGAGTCACTGTTCTGTCTGCGCCCAAATAGCATCCTGGGCAAGGGCAGGAGGGAGAAGCCATGCTGGGCTGAGTATCTTCCCACCTCCTGCTCTCATGCAACCTCGGCCCCTGCAGCAGGATGGCATCATCACTCGGGACCACCACAGGCTCTGAGCCACCAGGATTACACCACCTAAATGGTACTGGGCTTTGGCTGTTCTGGTGCCCATATCCAGACTGCCCTCATCCACTCATCTTTGTCTAAACCAATGCTGGAAAAGAAGCAACAGCAGCCCATGAGTGGCTACACAAAACAGATTAGATAATTGCTAATAACAGATTGCTCTAACCAGATCCAAAACAAACCACAGCTGTTTCAAGAGAAATGGAAAAAGCATATAAAATTGTTTGACAATTATTGATTAGTTGGATTAAGACACGTAGCTTTTATGAAGCCGGAGGGGGTTCACTTAGAACAATAACACTAAACATCATTCAGGAAAAAATTCCATTCATTTTATCTGATCAGTTAAATTTTTCAGTTCAGGATAAACATATTAACTTACAGCAGCAGCTAGCAACAGAAACAATGCCTAGCATTACTTTTCCTGTATCTGTCAACATCCCCCTCCCTTAAAAAAAATTTTAAAATATATGTGATTTTTCTGTAGCAACAAACAAGCTAAATAGCCACATTTATATTGTCTCAAAGTAACTGTGTGGAACTATATGAAAGCTCACATATTAAGCAGTATAAATGGATTAAATTGTTCACCATTCTATGTAAATGTAAAGCATAAAGCTAGAGGCTAAGACAAAAAGGAAGGCAGAGGAATTCTTAAAGCATTTACAAGCCCTCAGAATTAGGGTTTAACCACAGTGTAAAACGATTTGTGATGAGAGCAAGACAGATAAGGGAAGTCTGCTTTTAGCAGCCCTTTGTTTTTCACTTCAATAAAAAGTTATCCCACGGACTAGGCCAGACCCCCACAGTAGTTTGTGAGATGGCTGTTGTTGAATAGTCTTCACTCTGATGGCTGTGATGGTGCCAGGAACCCTCACGGAAAAATTCCTTCTAGGCAGTGCAGCTCAAGGCCTTAAAGCAGCATAATCCATTCTGGATTCCTTGGGGTTTTAAAGTATGCAAGTGACTTCACAATCACTAAATCTATGCTTTGGCTGGTATTTTTCAAGGACTCCTGCATTTTTGTAGTTTAAACCGAAACACAAACATTCTTAGGGAGATCAATAGGTATTTGCCAAAAGTTCCAATGGCAACTGTTAAAACAGGTCTGAACAGACTAAACACTACGCTTTACTCTTAAGCCACAGAAATTACCCCAATGCTTGACTTTTATCTTCCAGATTAAAAATTCAAAGGAGAAAGAAAAATCAGAAAAGATATTGAAACTTAAAGGAAGATCTGGGTTTTTCAGTAGTGAAAGAAATCATGTTTATTGGATTTCTGAACTGTTCAAATCCTATCACGTTTCTGTAAGTAGAGAACATGAAGAATTTATCCATCTAAAACAAACTCCACGCCACGTGGAAGATAAATGGAAGATTTATCTTTATTCTTCTCAGCTTCATGAAAGATCATTAAAAAGGCTTCCAAAAAGAGTCATAGTTGTAAGCAAAAGTAAAAGCTTGAATCCATGAGAATTTAAACCTGCCCTTCCTGATGTAAATTTTTCTGATTTCCTAAGCTTCTGTTTGCTGTTCTATATGGCACAGTGGTGCTATGTAAGAATATCATAGCTTTGTGGAAAAAAACAGGATATATAGCTTTCACTTAAATATTATTGTCAAATACTTTATAATAAGAACAACATATATACACTTGAGTGTAAGAGTTCAAATGGAGGAAATTAATTGCTTCAAATTGCTGAAAGATAAAAATCTGTCAGAAATTAAGAGGTTGGCTGGGTAATGTCAATAATCCTCCTCATTCCTTACAGATTGAGGCAGACTCTTTTGGTCAATAGTGAGAAAAACAGACTCATATGAAAATATATTGAGCTTTTATAATTGCTTTAGTAATTCCATTGATACCAAAAGAATAACATCAATAATGCAATATGCCTAAATACAAGATGCCAAACTTCCCCCACCCCCTGATTAAAGACTGTTTTCAGAATTACACGTGCTTTTCCAGACATCTGCCTTCAGTGTAGCCTTCCTTGGCTGTCAGTCAAAAAATCTCATGGTCCCTGTACAGCCAGTGTTGTGTGCTGTAAACCAACCGTAGTACTGAATCCTCATAAGGATAAGGAAGATAACATTGGTACTTAAGGGGGCATCATTGGTTGGAGGTTGGTGGAGGCAGCACAGCAGGATGGGAACAGACTTATGGCCAAGAATGGTGAGACGCATCCTGAAGCTGAACAAGAAGTGAAGCCACAGCCTGCCAGGAAGCATATTAGGTGAAAAAGTCTTAGTTTGCCCCTTATGTGACATGTAATGAGAATGAGTTCTGCCACGCCTGCTGTATTTGGCAAGTATTTGCCTACATCCTTGCCAATCTGGGGTGAAGGTGGTTTGAAGAACTGGTCACTAAAGAATGACTTGGAAGCTTGATTACTCCTGGAATTCAGAAATCTCCTCCTGACCCTGGTTGATAGGAACTCAATGGACACCCTGGCTTGAAGTGTCCATTAAGGTTTTTTGGCAATTTTTTAGAAGGTAACACTGAGGAAGCAAGATCTCCAAGGCCATCTGATTCTAGCAGGGGTGCCAGGACAGTCAGTCTGGTGCAGTGTACACTTGGCAGGTAATAAAAGCAATTGGCCATCTCTGACAGCAGATGTTTCCTTAAGGGTATATAAACAATCGTTTAGCAGAGCCATCCAGTTCAGCCCTGCTATATTTCTTGCATGTGACAAAACCAGATGTGACAAAAATAACATTCTCTCTCTCACTCACTCAGGAGCCTACATTACCAAACTATGCAGAAGAGAAATACAAATTTCTCTATGAAAAATTAGGAAAAGATCAGTGCATGTAAGTGCCTCTTAAATGCATTTAAAATCAGAAAAGTCTCATTTTAATGCATAGTGGGTTTTTGGTATTTCTTGGCATAGCTTCATTGTCAAAGGGCTTATAGGTAGCTATTATCCACTTAGATGGATTTCCTGCTTAAACCCATGACAATTAGAAAATAGTTGTTCTCTCCTTTCCTATTATTGACTCTATGAATATTCACTGAAATAATTAGGTTTAGTGATGTTTCGAGACAAACTGATCCTTTCTGCATTAATCTCTTGCCAACATTGATGTTCTAGAATTCACATGAATTTACATCTCAACTGGCCTGAGGCTGTTACTTAAAAAATCAACCAACCAACCAACCAAACACAAAAATTACCAAACTTAGGTGAGAATCTAAGGCTTGTGATTTGAATATTGAGGCCCTTACTGTGATCATCTGAAAACAAAACTTGCGTAGTATTCCTGATAAGTGATTCTCAGATTAAAGCCAAAAGTTTCCGTATGCTGTCATCAAAAGAAATTGTTAGAGAAAGCTCCTATTTAATTTTTACATTATGTTTAGCATAGATAATATATTTTTCTGTAATCTGCATCTTATAATCAGAATATTTTTTACTTTACTTTTGACACATGAAATGAAAAGTCTTTTGACTAGTAGACCCTAGGTGCTCTGTCTGATCTCAGGATTATTTTTCAGGAGCATTTCAACAAGGTGTCTCTCCAGCCTGTCACCCAATAAAATCTCTGCTTCCTGTCAGTCATGCATGAATGTGCTAGCAGAATTTCCTCTTGAATCTTGGCACTTCCAAATTAAATGGAATTGGGATTTCAGCTTTATCAGAGCTTAGATATGTATTACCAATGGTCTTGCATTACAAAAATATCTTGATAAATTCACCTTTTAATTGATTAGTATAGATCAATAAATCAAAGCCAGGAGAATTCCATGTCTGGTTTTTTTTTACTTAAAAAAAAATAACCAGTTTCAACTGCCAGGGACATGTCTCGCTCTATCCAGAAGTTTTTGACGTCAGAACCATAAGCTCTAAAAAACCCCACTCAGTTGCTTGTTGATAACACTACAGACATTGCTAAAACACATTCCATTCATTTCCAGCATTTGTCAGTGGCATTTCAATTGCATGCATTCAAGTGCTTCTAATCCATCAAAATTCTTTGGAATGAAAACTGTTCCACTGCAAATACGAAGCCTGCAGAACTAAGGTCTACAGTTACGTGTTTCCCAGAATTTTAATCTGCCTATAGATACTGCCTCTAATGGAAAAAAAGGGGTGGTTTCTGCTATTTTTTTAATATGCACCAATAACTTACTGCTCCCCAAGGAGAAAAGTATTCAAAGGAAAGGAGAAAAAGACAAATATTGAAAAATTAGTATTATGCAAACTATCCAGTCAGTTTATTGTGAGGCATGTCTGAGCTATAGATGCTTTAAGGTATTCAAAATTAGTCAAGACTATCCACATGACTTTTTGGTGTTATTTTTGACAACTGCCTTAAAAATATTACTTTATTGTTGCCGAAAGAAATGGTGTTGTATCAAATTTTATAACAGCAAACATCCATTTCCCCATTTACCTTGATTTTTCACTATTCCTGTGACAAAATGAAAGGTAACTCTTATGTCAGGTGTATACTTCCTGAGCATGTTTGGCCATATGGTGTCTCATGCTATGATCTGATCTGATATGATACGATGAGCCCTGTTTTTGTCTTCTAGTATAATTCCTATATTAAAATATATGTCTTTGTGTTACTACCACATACAATGATGATGTATGAATAAGCACATGGGTTTAAATCCCTGGGGAAAGATGTAGCTTTTAAAACTATTGGTAAGCAAAAGGTCTTAATTCAAGAATGCTATCTCATGTCTGAATATGCTGGGCTCCTTTGAACACTTGCTAAGGATTCTGTACCCAAGAACGAAGACAAAACTAAACCATTTTGACTGCTATTCTTAGAAACTCAAAAGGACAGCAGCTCTATCACAGATAAAGTAGAACCAACAACAGCTTTTTGTATCCCCTTCAACCAGGTGTCTGGCAATTTGTCATACTGGATCAGGTACCTCCAAATCTCTCAATGAATTTAATCCAATCAGCACTTCGCTCTCTTATCTCTCCTCATTCACTCCCATACAAAGATACTCTCCAACTAGGTTTTCTACAAACAAGGGAAAATAAGGGCATTTCACCACTTGTAAGCAGAGTAACCTGGGGGATGTTTAGGACAATAAACAAATGCTGCCACAGCAATCTGAATGAAGACAACCTGAGACATGTTGACTGGGTATGTAAGCATCATACACTGATGTCAACATGAGTGAGAAAATATCTTTCATCCCTCCAGTAGTTGCTTAGTCTGCTAAAGATTTCAGTGTTCTCAAATGGAAAACATTTCCTTTTCAACAAAGGTTACGGAAACATTTAGCTATGAAATCATGTCTCTTGAAGAAGACATGCCATCTGCTTCTAACTTTGAATAGCGAGCTGCTCTGTTGATCAAAAAACATGAAACAGAGGATGTACCTTCCTTATAAAATAGTGTCAGGTATATGATTGAATTCACAATCTCAAATACATTGCTTTTCCTGAAACTGCCTTTAAGTGTGAAACGGCTGCCTATAAAATGTTCAACAGCAAGACTGAAGGGCAATTCTTCCATTTCACAAAAGCAGAAAAAACCAAGGATATGTAGGGTTTTCTCCAGCTTCATATATTTTGTGGGTGGGGCTTGCAAGTAAGTCTCTGCAGCACAGCATAGGTGTGGTAATTGTACTGTTTGCAGTAATTTTCTGTGGCAGCATCTTGGAGGTCCCCAACTTCATCTGGTTAATGAACATTCATATCCTACCACTTAGAGTACAAAGGGATTAACTACAAAGTGGCACCCCTCCATAATTGGCTCTGCTTTCACTAAATTCTTTTTTATAAGAGCTGTTGGGGTTTATGAATGGTATTCTGCAATTCACTGCCCCCACCGAGACTCTCCTAAACCACATGCTGCTTTCTTGCCTCCCTCACTCCCTTCCCCTTTCCCGCTGGGGCAGGATGGAGTTGGGAATTGGAGGCACAAAAGGTGGAGATCATGGGTTAAGATAAGAACAATTTACTGGAAAGAGCGTGAGATAAGAAAATAAACCGTAACAGCAACAATAATAATTTTAAAAGTATATAAAAGAGACTGTCATTCACATGTAAAAATGCTCACCACAGACCAATGGTAGACGACTTCTCTGCCTAATGCAGTTTTTTCTACTGGAAGCCCTGCCCTTCTTCTCCGAAGCCAGAGAGCCCTTTCCCCCTCACCCCAGCAATTACGTGAGGTGGTATAGAATGATATCTGGGTGCTGGTCAAGCACCCTCAGACATGCCCCCCTCCCAGCTACTGTAAAATTTAACCCTGTCCATGCCAAAACACATGAACTTGAAGTCATCTTCTATATTTTAGTATTGCTTTAGATAGTGTGTTTTCAAATCTCTGTATACCTAAGAAGTCATATTACTCAAAACACTGAACTTGAGTTTCTCACTTTTGAAAAAAACTATGTGAAAATAAAATTGTGGCAAAAGTAAAGTCTGAATTTAATTTTAAAGTGCAAAATATCACTATTATTTCAATGCTGCTAATAGAGATTTTACTGTAAAAATAAATGCGGTATTGGAAGGTACATCTATTTCTGTAGTAACTATATTGCAGTTTATTCGTGACTCATGATGTCTTCATTTTATTTCATCTTCCATTTTTATTAAAATATCTTGCTAATGATTCTTTCATAGGTGAGTGTGAAGACCTTTGGTTTGTCAGATTATCAACCTGGATGAATCCTAAGCCTTGTCATGGTATTGTCGCCTACTCAGTATCCCACACTGCAAATGTCCAAGCATATTTATAAATCGTCTGCTTCCTGACAAAAAAGAACAATCCCAGTGGTATGCCAACATACATTCAACTTGGTATGGTAAAATGGCGGCATGGTATCACTTTGTTTTGGTATTATTCTCTACTATAGTTCTGTAGTACTTTCTAAATGCACCAGTCCATATCCTCCTGGAACCTGCAATCAAAACTTGGGAGTAACGTCCAAGAAACTCAACTATTAGTTTATTTAATAAAAATCAATAAATCCCTTGCAAAGGAGGACAAATATTTTATCCAAATCATTGTTTACTTAGTACAATCCCAAAAATAACTTGAGATATCATTAGATACACAGCTGGAATGAATGTCACAAAAACAAATACACTTGCTTCTGAAAAAAAAAAAAAGAGGAACTATTGAAAAGGCTTCATGTTTTCTTAAGCTTATTTATCAGACATAATTACTCATTTCCTCTGTTGGTCTTGTGTCAAAAACTATATAGCCTCTCTCTGACAGAATCAAGATCTACTCAGTTTCTCAGGACTTCTCCTGTTTGTTTTCCATCCAGGGAAGAGAAACATCATAATTTAGGAAATCAATCAGAGTAATCAGTTTTCAGGAAGGCATGTTTCAGCAGGACAAAAGGCTTCTGATTATTAATGCCTTTACCATTCAATTACAAAAATTCATTTCAGCAGAAGGCAAAATTTTGCAAATGAGGAATGACTTATGGCAGACTGATAATAGCAGGTTACTATTCCAGTTCCATGCATTTAAATGCATGCCTTATAATGTATGACAGTAAGGGATCACAACAGAATTTTAAAGTTTAAAATAATATCACCTTTTACATACTCTAGAATGTCCAAAAAATACTGCAAATGCTGACAGATTAGTGTTATGACTTACACCTGAAATCTGAGGGGAAAAAACTTGGGCACTGCACTCTTTTGCCACTAGGTTAGTGGTAGGATTTGTGATTCTCTCACTACGGTGAGTTCATATCTGTGTCTAAGGCATGATATCAACCAGCTACCTGGGCAAATACCTGCCTAGCGTATCAACCAACATACCTGAAAATACCTAGGACATTATTCACAAAATTTACGCTAAAGGAAAATTTGTGGAGGGTCTAAGAGCAAAGAACACAGCTAGCACTGCAACACTCAGTTGCAGTGTTAGCAGAATTCCTCCACCACACATGCATGCAGTATTCATAAGAACTTCTAAGCATTTAAGCCTGAGGTTACCCATATTTCTTCTAGAGGGGCTATATCTCATGGGAAAAATTTCCTGCCTGTTTGGAGGGAAGAAAAGAGAGCTGAAGTATGTCATTGTTTCAAGAATCATGTAAAGTGTTCAGACACAGAATTACTTTTTAAAACCCTGGAATGCAGGTGTAATAGCGGATTAATGAACTGAGCATCTGGTAATCTAATGCTGGATTGGACTTCATGGATTGCTGGGAGCACAATGGCAGTACAGAGGTGCTCTGCATGTCCTCCCTTTTCATAAAGCTACAATATTTATGTAAAAATGGCAAATCACCCTGTGGGCCGACTTGCAAGTTTATCCCTACTCAATTCTATAAGGCCTTTTAACTTGCCTGTTGGGATGCTTTGCACTGGCTGTAACGTCCACAGGAACTTCAAGGTTGATTCCATGTGGAGGATATTACAGTAATACTATTGGGAAATAGATGCTCAAAGCCTGGAACATCAACCTGGCACTAATTTTGTTTTTCTTCTTCCTGTAGAATTGCAGATTGGAGCCTTTTTCCACATGAGGTGACCTTCCACTACAACTTTTCTGGGAGATGCCTTTATTCCAGCGTGCAGAGCTGAAAGATGCTGAAGCTGATTGGTCTTTATTGTTCAGGCAAGGTGTGCCTGATCCATGCACTGCCGCTGGCAGGGAAGCTCTTGTCTTACAAATGGCACCATTATGAGGTTTGTCAGGGAGCAGTGGGTTAACAGTGCTGCCACTTCAAGTGAGACTCGCTGCCTGCTCCCTGGAGACCAGCAGCCCTAGGGCTCCCTGAGGGGGCAGGACAGAGCCAGCAGCCAGGGCTGTCCCACCACCCCAGCCAGGGAGAAAAAGGGCAGCCCCAGCTCAAGGCACAGCTGAAAATCAGCTCCCAGAGGAGTATGCTTTGGCCACCACCTCCTTGCAGGGCATCTGGAAATCCCTGGTACTACAGGGACACAGTTGTCCTCTGAGCTGGTCTCAAGTCCCAGTGGCCAAAACTGCTGGAGAGGCATGATGTTTCCAGGCCCTGACATAAAGTACAAGAAGTATAAAACCCAAGGACCCAGTCTTTGCACTGAACAACAGAAACAGTAGTATCCCAATCCTCAGTTCAGCCTTCCTCTAAAAATCCATTTATATTTCAAAAATTATTCTGTGTGCTCACGTGTAGATTTTAAGTCTCATGATAGACTCTAGACTTCTTGGGAAGTACTTTGTGGTCTTCGATATTAATCAGAGCATGTTTTGTTTTGGGCCAAGATACAAAATTAATGATGAAGCCAATTTATTTCTAAATGTTTAGGATGTTTGTAATTTTGAGTGTTCCAAGAAAAAAAAATATCCTTTTGAATCTCCAACCTCCTTTTGCTTTCTTTAATCTTTTCTCAGAAATATAATAAGCCAAAAGGGAGCAAGGAATAGTTTCCCAAGGCTTTAAACTTTCAGAAGCATAACTTGCCTCACCATGTCCTGCCCAATGCAAAAAGATTGAAAAAGAAATTGCTGCCTTTGGCTTCAATGCAGTTAGGGCAAAATTAAATCAATGAAGACATGAGAGAGCCAAGTCCTTGTACTCATAACCACATGCAGTATCTCACAAAGCCTAGTAGTAAGGAAGCAGAAAAGTTGGACTGCTGCCTAAAGAGTGTACATACAGGTCTTGAGTACAGATCTTCATCTTGAGTGTCATAACTACAGACAGATACCAAATACTGTGACCTATGGCAACAGGATTCTTCAATAGAAACTCCAGTAGTTTTCAGTCTATGAGAGCACATACTTACACAAAGTTCATCGTTTACTGTAATACTACTTCACCTGGGTTGGGGCATCCCCAAACAGAGATCCAGGGCTGGGTGGAGAATGGATCAAGACTAGTCCTGGGGCTAAAGACCTGGGGGTATTTGTGAACAAAAAGCTCAATATGACTCAGGTCTGTGTGCTTGCATCCCAGAAGGCCAACTGTATCCTGGGCCGCACCAAAAGAGGCATGAGCAGAAGGTTGAGGGAGTTGATTCTGCCTTTCTGCTCTTCTGAGAACTCTCCTGGACTGGTGAGAAAGAAAGGCATGGACCTGTTGGAATGTGTCCAGAGGAGGGCCACTGAGTTGATCGCAGGGCTGGAGGATCTCTCCTCTGAAGACAGGCTGTTCAGCCTTGAAAAGAAAAGGTTCCAGAGAGACATTATAGGAGCCTTCCAATAAGGCTGGATTTACAAGAAGGCTGCAGAGCAACATTTCACAAGGGCATGTAATGAGAGAAAAAAGGGGACTGGCTTTAAGCTGAAAAAGGGTAGGTTTAAATTAGACATTAGGGAGAAATTCTTTAGTGTGAGGGTAGTGAGGCACAGGAACAGGTTGCCCAGAGACGTTGTGAACGCACCATCTCTGGAGGTGTTCAAGACCAGGCTGGATGGGACGCTGAGCAAATTGGTCTAGTAGAAGGTGCCCTGCTCACAGCAGAAGTTTTGGAGCTTGATGATCTCTGAGGTCCTTTCCAATCCAAACCTTTATATGATTATATGTTTCTGGCACACAGGACATTGGCTCCGTTACAGGAAGATACACCAAGCCCTCCAGAACTCTACTCAAAATCTTCTAAATGAAGTTGAGAAATTATATTAGAAGAAAAATTATGTTACAGGCAAGACTCAGCAACTCTGATTATATGTAAGTGACTTCTGACGACTTGCATAAATATGAGGTTTCTGCAGATTGCACTGCAGAGCTTTAAATGGTGTTGCACTGTAACCTTAAAATGGTGTTCAGGCACCTTGATGCTTTGCATCTGTTATGCGTTCAGTTTTCAAGGATCTGCAGGAAAATAAAAATGTCAGTTTTCATCTTGTGTACCATATGGTTCAGGCATTTTTTATCTGGCAGCTTAATCTCACAGATCTGGCAGTTTAGTCTCACTGTGTTATTTTTCACTTTTAAAACAAAAACCTCCTCTTCAATACATAGCACAATGCCAAATTAAAACCCCCATGTAGTATGTATCTAATATGGTCTCAATTGTAAATGTTGTCACAGTGATGTGCGCTGAAGGACTTCTGGGTTCTTAGAAAGACAGCCATATTTCATACATGGAGATCATAACATTAGGGATGCATCTCAATACGGTGCTATATCATTCTCCTCAATCAACAGCATCCCCTCTTTAAATGCAAATGCTTGGACGCTCAGATGTTTTTGTATTAAATGTTCAGACTTGACTTTGTACAGCAGGACACCGATTGACACTGGGTACCATGAAAGCAGAAATTGGAATGATTCTAGACTTTCAGCTCAGATGGCTTCAGGGTCTTTCCCTTAGATGTCACACACTCTATCAAGGCAAAACTTTGCCACTTTGGGTATTAGTTGATGTGTAGGCATGTGTATTCATCTGAGACAGGTCCAGCTGGGAAGAGTTTTGCTGCTTTGTTGTGCCTGAAGTTCTAAGATGCATAGACTAGAAAGGTGAAGATCTTTGCTTAGGTATGCTTTCTTGTATGAATATTATTACATAGCTTTTCTCTCACTTGTAGCAGTAACAAAAACCAAAATAACTTCCTCTTTCTGTGTCTCTTCATTATAAGCCTATCGGTAAATACAAATGCAAATTTGTAGTCTGCTGCTGCTGTTTGTTAGCTGACGTAGTAAGCTCACTGCCTTTGTGGTACAACTTGTTTATAATTGCTAGTGTTGGCTTTGTATTTCTTGTAGGCATCTTAAACACAAAATTCTGTTTATGGTACCTGTATAAAAATTTACAGTCCACTATGTGTTGGACAGTCTAATACAGAGTTTGTTTCCAGTGTAGTTACTACCTTCACTTGTTAGCATGGAAAACACATAATCACTGGATGACTATATGCAGGCGCTTTATCAAAGAGCTCGGAAGCCAGGAATACAGACGAACCCAAATCTGACTCCAACATGGACTCGAAGTGGACACATTTTATACCCTTTCCTTACATAAGGAAACTGTTGTATAATCATATGTCAATCATCAGCTTGATACTGTTCTATTGTTTTCCCCCAAGCATGACTTTAAGCCCCCTCTTCCCACAGTATTTCTGATTAATTACACAGGTGCAAGTTCACATGATTTAGCTAAGACAATTCCCAATATTTTCTAAGCAAATATCGTATTCAATGTCATCATGTACTTGTACAGTTAGTACACAGGCGCTGGTTCACATGATTTAACATTTGCAGTAAATACAATACTCACTCTGGTTCCCAAGGCCTACTTTAGCTACCACGATTTTAGAAACATTTTAACCCCATGCTATCACACCCACAATTGTAGTATTTGCATTTCACAAAACAGCAAATAAAATTAGTTCCAAATCTAAAAACACAATGGGAAAACTGTGGGAAGGAGGCAGTGTAAATTATATTGATCAGGGTATTTAAATGCAATCAGAGAGCTGGATTATCATCTTTAAAAAAGAATTGTTCTACAATGGGATTTTCAGTCCCTCTAATTCATCTTTCTGTTTCTCAGTCTGACCAGCACTGGATGCTTCTGAAGAACGTGTAAGAGCGTTGCAGGAGTGGAAGTAGAATAAAAGTCCTTTACATCTGTATTCATGTAAGTTCTAATAGTTAAAATTCAGCTTAAACTCTGTCTAACAAACCTGTTCCTTTCTATGGACCTACAGCTGCAATAACTCTAAATTTTGAGACTGTGACCAGCTATTTTCTTTTTACACTTGCTAGATTGTTGTTCTTGATTACTTGCTGGAATGATGAATTCCATGGGCTAAATACATTACACCCCTGGAAAGGTACAGTCTTTATCAATTAGGAATTTTATACTATCTCATAAAATTGAATAGCTAAAATTTTCCTAGAGAAATTATTTATTTTTGAATCCTGATCTAATTTGCCTCACTGATCATATTATACACACACATATTAAAACAGCACCTCTTATGCATTCCCTTTCTTTGGTAAAATGTGTTTTCTGCATCTGTTAGGAAAAGCACCCCTCTTTCATGTTTTAACCACTTGCATACTTTCTTAACACCTGGCCAAGACTATGGTAGGAAATGGTGAAACTACTGTTACACACCAATGAAGGTATGCCACTTCTATGCTATTCCATGCTAATCATCATGCACTTTTTGCTTGAAAAGAGATCTTGATTTTCCTTCAGGTTTTATTACGGGTTTGGCTATTTTTGCCATAGGTTCATATTGAATTGTCCATATAGATGCTGTACTCCTTCACCCACAACTTTAAAGAACTCAGTAAAATACTAAAGTCAAATGTTCTTGTTCAGTGAACAACAGATGATGTACTTGTTTGGACTAGATGCTGTCTGCCACCTGCTACAGAGGGAAGGTGATGCACTCTCAGTATGTGAATCTGATCCTTGCTTGAGAGTTTTAGTTTAAAGATGGCCCATGGCTCAACACAGTAAATAATTTCAGGGAGAAAAAAGTGGTGTCCTATTCTGCTTGCCTATACTTTTTCTGCGTTAGAAAATAAAATGGAGAACTTGCTTTCTGCTGAGATCCCATTTCAAAAACTTCCACTATCTTCCAGTCCATCTGAAGGCACTCTGACTTGACAGGCTGGTATGTCTGACAGTTCTGTCAATAGAAACACAAAACCTCTTTTCTTCAGGGTGTGGAAGAAATTACCATGACAGTACACTTCTGCAGTAACTTGGCTCTCTTTCTTCTGCAGAACAGTAACATGTACTTATGTTCCATTACAAAGTAGGTGTTTAAGACAATTCCTGCAAAGCAAAGGGTCTAAGCCTGTGTTTAACTCTTAATGTCTTTTCTTGCCTCATTTTTTAATTATGAACTCTATCAAGCTTTTCAAATTGCATATTAAAAAAAAGAAATTACAGAGCTGCATAGCCCTTTAGTTTAAAAGCCTTGTCAATTTGTCGTCTTGGGATTTCATGCCCATCAATCTTATCACTGAACATGTTATGTTCAGAATAATCAATGAAGTGTCCTGTCTATAAGAGAGTAATAGCTTCTAGAAATCTGAGGCCACTATTATAGACAGTGGTTGCTACAAACGAATAGAAACTAAATGGAATGGGAACAACAATCCCAGGAGAACTCATAGGAAAAGGACAAAACAAAACAGAAAAATCTCTTTTCAGGCAAAAACTAGGAATTTAATAGTGTAAGTAATAGAGAAAAGTCACAATGGGTAATTGCAGGGTGGCAGAAAAACCTGCAATTGAAAGAAAACATGAAATACAGACCATCAAAAGAACAGTATGCACAGTTCACGCAAGTGTTCATTCTTTACAATGTAGGCTTTTTTGTCACTGGCAATGAATCAGGTTTACTATGTATCCCAACAAAAAAATTATCCCAGATAGCTCTCAGGATGTTGAAATTTAAATTTAAAGAACCCAAACCACCTGAAAAAGCAGAAAATAATACTGCTGCTTCTCTAGCATATTATTTTGCTCAGCATTAACATTTTATTAAACTTTGTGCAGATGAACTACAGTGAACTTAAGTGCAGCTGAAGTCACCTTTACCTACTAAGGAGATGAGATGAGATGAGGTGAGCTTTTTCTCATATATTTATATCTCAGACCTGCTCTAGAAGCAGAACTGCCATGGGTGAGATGAGTCACTGATGAAAGATAATCAATCCTTACAATTTGTGACTAATGGCTAAAGGTATAAATTACAGGTAGCTCAACAGTCAGTAACTCTAAAAAAGTACTGCAAATAACAAGAAGCGTTAATACTTTTAGTCTTTCCTAATCTAACAAGTGAAGCTGGCATTCAATTTGCGGGGGCCAGGGCAGTCACAGTTCGGGACTTCGGTTTTTATCAGTGATAAATTGATGATGAGGATGAAATTAAATGAGTGATCAAACAAGAGAGGTGCTGTCCCCATTGATTTTGTACTTCCGCAGTTGCAGAAAAAGATTCCTACCAACACACATAGCATTTAGAAGCCTAGATGCTGTTCACTCTCAGTAGGAATTACATTGTTAATTATATTTTTATAGGCTTCTGTGCCTCCGAAGTTTAATTTCTATCAAAAATCTAACCTTGATTGGCCTCCTAAATCCCACCAGTGCCCTTGGAGAATCTCCTTTGGAGTCTGAAGATGACATATTTATATTTAGAGTATTGCCTATAAATTGTAGGGAATTACACATTGATGCACTTATTTCATCACTTATGCATTATCAACTAATAATGCTACTTCACGGTTTGTTAGCCAGGATCTCTTACAACAGAGACGCTGTAATATGGGAATCCCCTTTGGTTTTCATTAATTCAAAAAAATTCTGAAATTTGCAGATTCAGCAAGGTTTCTTATGGTAATTTAACCAATCTTGCAGGGCAAGAACATTGATTTGTTTCAATAAATAAACAGATAAAGACAGGAACACCCTGTGTTTTGCAGGTTTTGTGTTTGGAGGTTGCTGACCTCCACTCAAAGGCTAGCTTGCAAGGAGGCATTTTTCCTGTCATACACTGGGGGGGGTTGGGAGGGGAGGAAGAGAGTTGACCAATATGTATGCATGGTATCTCTGACTATATTGTGCTTCTTAGGAGATGTTACAGAGATAGTAAAATTATTCATTAACACTCCGAAACAGCATAACAGGCAGACTAGCAAACAAGTCACATAAATAGCAGTATGCCAAATAAAAATTAATTTCCAGCTGCGAAAAACTTGACAAGTGCTTACAGCTGGTAAAGACAGCATGTTGATACCTCTTGACACCTCACAATATGAGTAACTATATCAGGTGCAGTTGGCTCTGCATAAACCACACATCAAGTTCCTTCATGCTTTAGGAGAGTGATACTCCTCTAAAGAGAAAAACAGTAGATTCACTGACTATTTCCTTTTTTTTCTGGAAGGCATAGTTGTAAATAATCTTTTTTTGCCTAATCCTTTGTTATTGCAATGGCTTCAATATATATCCCTAACACTGAATCAGTGACTGTGTTCTTCAAGTGATGTGGTGTGAGGCTCTCCCCACATCTGTGCCTTCAAAGATGCAGCAGAGAAAACTGTCTCACTGTTCAGCTCAGCTTCACCTAAGGAGATGTCTAGGAAGGATTTTTTGACAGAGAAAATTACTTAACTGGTCTGCTCCCAAAACAAACAAAAAAAAAAGCTACTTTGCTCTAAGATCTAGTCTTACACTAAATACAGAAACAAACAAAAGAGTAATCGTGCCAAACACTTTCTGGCATATGTTTATATGTTTATATAGTTACATCTGGCTATATCAAGGCGCTTATGTGGTATATGTTTATGAAGGAGATATGTCTATATGTTTTATATGGGACAAGTCGTTTGTGAAGAAGGACCTGGGTGTACTGGTGGATGAAAAACTGAATATGAACTGACAATGTGCACTTGAAGCCCAAGTCAGCCTTATCCTGGGCTGCATCCAAAGCAGTGTGGGCAGCAGGTCCAGAGAGGGGATTCTGCCCCTCTGCTCTGCTCTGGTGAGACCCACCTGGAACACCGCATCCAGCTCTGGTGTCCCAGCACAGGAAAGACATGGACCTGTTAGAGCAGGTCCAGAGGAGGGTCAAAGATGCCCAGAGGGCTGGAGCATCTCTCCCATGAGGGAAGGCTGAGAGAGCTGGAGTTGGCTCTAGCTGGCTCTCAGCCTGGAGAAGGCTCCAGGGAGTCCTCATCACAGTCTTTCAGCAATTAAAAGGAGTTTACAAAAAAGAGGTAGAGCAACTTTATACACAGGCAGATAGTGACAGGACAAGGTGGGATAGTTTTAAACTAAAAGAGCAAAGATTAGAATAGATATTAGGAAAAAATTTTTTTTGTGAGGTGGTTGAGGCAATGGAACATGTTGTTCAGAGAAACTGTGGATGTTCCATCCCTGGCAATGTTCAAGGCCATATTGGATAGGGCCCTGAGCAACCCAGTCTAGTGGAAGATGTCCCTGCCCATGGCATGGGGGTTGGAATTAGATGGCCTTTAAAGTTCCTTCCAACACAAATCATTCCACAATTCTATGACTCTATATTGGAAGTAAAAAGTGCAGCTCCTAATATAGAAGAATTTCCAAGCCAGGTTTAACATACAGAGACCAACACAGCAACTGGTATACAGGTCTACCAGGGACCCTGAACATATATTTCATTTCTAGCATGGGCTCAGATTTTAGCTGTCATGTTTTGACATATTTCTTTCAGTAAGAAATCCCAGCACGAATATTATGTAAAGTAAAAATACATCCTCTTCTAAAAGATTGGCTTCCACTTAACGAACTCCAGAACTGTTAATAATCAGTACCAAGACAATCAATGTTCAGTTCCAGTCTGTTTTAGGAGCTCGTTCATTCTACTACCTGCATCTTGGTCATCTATGGATTATTCTCTGAGCACCACAGTATTGAATCCTTCGTCATTTCTCACAGGCATCTCTCCCTCACATGATACACTCACCTTCCAAGTCTGCCATTTCTGGCAGGTTTTGACAGAACTTGCTGTTGTTCACCCTGGAAGCTAACTGTTGTCACTGTTCACCTGTACTCTCAGACAAGGAAAGGATTCAACCTTGTATTCAAGATTGAAAGATCTGTGTGCCCACAACTCTGGGAACTGCACTTCACCAACACAGCTTTTTAGAGAATGTTGGCAAGTTTGGCAATGACCTCAGCACTAAATACTTTAGGCCTCCCCTTCTGGAAATATATTTTGCCCCTTCTTTTATCAGAAAAATCACTACATAAAAGTGCCATGCTGCGCGATATTTCAGTTATATGTTTATGGCATCACGACTGTGAAATGCATGGGATTTATAAATGCACATTCAACCGTGCCTAGGACTTCCAACATAGTGAGTGGGCAGCACAACACTAGTGGATCTTGACTACAAGGTTTTCCTATGTGGATTTCAGGAAGCTTCCTAAGCAAAAGTGCATCTCATTTTTTGGCACATGTATTCTAATTTGTAGATGGCAGTTGTGGTTACAGTAATGCAGATTCTACTGAAGAAACAAAATGAAGTCTGGCATCTGTCATATACGTAGTATTCTGGTCTTTACAGGCATCAGTTAAGAGTCTGCCCATTTATTTCTACTCTGATCAAATTATTATTTGGGGTCCTGTTTATCAGGATGGCCTCATTGCTTTGATTAACCAGCTTACAGATTCCTTTTGTTTTCCTGCTGGATGCATGTGACTGTGCTGTGCAGCTGCTAAAATGACAGATAAATGTTGCTATGTAAAACACAGAAATTAGAACTTATTTTCAATTATTCCACACATGGACCTTGGAACTGGTTTGGAAGCTGTTTATGTAACTTTGAAGGATTTAGGTGTCATCTAAGAAAAGTACATTAGAAACATCTGAAAAGGCAGCCTGAGTATAATTGCCTATTTTTTTACTTGCAAACGGAAAATTTCCAAATCTCAAAATATGAGGATATCTTGTACACCCAGGCTAAGCTGTGTATACATCTCTATGTAGACCAGAAGCAAAGGAACAAAAGGATTCAAAAAAAATAGAGTAGGATAAATGCAAAGGAAGAGGGTTTCGGTTTTGCATGCATTATGTAAAACACAAGAATGAAACTGGCTTGCTTCAGCTGTTTCAACATAACTTATTTCCATGTGGTAAAATAATGCATTGCAGAAATCTCATGAATTGTTTGACTGACTCATCTCTCTATTTACCCAAAAAGCAATTTCCTATTCAAAGGGAAGAATTGTTGTACCATTCCTTTTATTTGTTAGGAACAATAACAAACACTGTCCCTTAGTTTTCTTCTGGGAAAAAAAAAAACACCAAAAAAATTAAACTTAAGAGGAAATTACAGCTCTGTAATTTCCATACTAGTGCAGCAGAGGCCCTCATCACCACTCTTTCTAGCTGAAGTTTATAGCTTATTGTTAGAAATTTTAAAGAAAAATACAGAGAAGACCTTTACTGGGAGCAACCATTTAGTCAGTTCTAAAACCAGGTAAATATTCTTTTCTTCTTTCAGCTATAAGAAGAAAAGCTTTTATTTTCCAATTTTCAGATCTCAAGATCTAGAAGAGTCGAATTAGGAGGCGTTAGGCACACACAGTTCATTCTCTTCTCATTCATGCTGGGGTAATGCAGTGTTAATAACAGAGAGGTTCTCGTTACCTGCAACCAAACTCCTGCTTGTTACAGAAGTCCATGGATTAGGCCCCCAGCCGGTGCAAATCACAGTCATCTGGTGGCCCTATTGGAGCTGCATCAATCTGCATTCACCAAGAGTCAAGCTAGCCCATTTTCTAAGCAGCAAAATTACAAGCCTGTCAAATCCATTTGTTTTGCCATTAACCATGTTGGGGTGGCATTCTTCCCATGCTTGAGAAATTGAGAGCTGGAGCTATTGTTGCAGTTTAACCCCAGCTGGAAATCAAGCCCCACACAGCTGCTCGCCCCCCTCCAGGCCTCAGGTGAGAGAGACAAAAGGCAAAGCTCCCAAGTTGAGATAATAATCATTTATTGGAGACAGCAATGAGATAAGAAAACACATAGTAACAGCAACAATACTAATAACAATAATGTATAAAAGGGGGTGATTGCATGAAAAATGCACAGAGTACGACCTGATGTGATGTGTCTGCTGTCAGAGCCACCCCACTGCTCCATTCACCACTTGCTCCCCCGGAAAAGGAACAAAATGGCAATGACCTTCCTGCCTGGTACCTTTTTTTTCCATCTGACACCACATCCCACTTTCTCCCAGAAGGAAGAATCCCCTACTTCTGCCCCCAGCTCCCAGCGAGGACATGAGGAGGTGTAGAATAACAACCCAGACATGCCCACACAGTGCCAGGCTCCACTTTCTCTCAGCTACTGTGGGAAATTAACCCTGTCCTTGGCTAATACTGGACACCTATCCAATTCACAAATACTTTCATGGCATGAGAGAATATATTTTAAAATAACTACCATATATTAGATGTTACCCTGATTTTTTTTAGAAATTAGTAACTCAGTAAGGTAAATTAACATCTGTTTTCAGTAATATTCAGTGGGTTTTTTCCACTGACAGCTAATTGCCTCTTGGTGATGATGTGCTGAATATATGCAGATTACTTTACAAATTAAGACTGTGCCAAAATAATTCTTTGCTTAAAACATTAACTTTACATGTTTTCTTTAAAATGTTTTACTATCCTTTTTTAAAATGTTTTACTATCCTACCATTTTTCCTATTGATTCAGGTAGTAAAAATTAACCAGAGTATTGTTTTGATTGATGTATGAGGTTCAATTTCTAATGTGGTTATTAAGGAAATGCTTTGTTAAAGAGCTTACATTATTTATTTGAAAGACTAATGAAATCATAATTAATGTACACTTGCAGTACCAGATTAATTCCAAACTTAGAAATCCTCTTATTCCTCCGTGAGATACAAGGACATTTCAGGATCAGTGAGCTGAACGACCAGCATTAGTACATCAGTAAGTTACTCTTCAGTTAATGAAACTGGGCACAGATAAAATTTTAAGAAAAACGGTATCATGTTGCTTGAAATATATCTGCAAGCATTATAGCCTTTCATTCACCCCTAGATTTTCATCCATTCCAGTCTAAGTCTAAGTGAATTTAGAAGCCTTCATGTTTTCACTAGGTGCAATTCTGGAATACCTTAATATTCGAAGTCCACATCCTGCTGACCTTTGCCAGTCAGGGGCAATACAATACCATATCCAGACTGCTCTCTTAAAATGTTCTGAAGTCAAAGCACAAAAGCTTTGCCAGAGAAGAGGGGAGTAAACTATTTTGCTAGCATGCTATCCTCAGAGAATACTTGGGGCACTGATGAGCTTCTTTTCTCTTTCAATCAACACGCATTTAGTTCTCTACCTGATTTGAAGCTCTATGCTGTTTTAAATTAATCTTCTTGCTGATGGTGATTGTAGCTAAATCTTTTCTGAATGGATATAACAGGGAATGCAAAGATTTAAGTTGCCTTTAAGGAGATAATCTGATGCTGTCAAAGAGTAAAGACATCAGAATTATTCATTATTTAATTATTTTTCAGATTAGCTCCCCCCCCTTTCCACTCCATTGTATGTTTTACAGTGCTATAGGACAGCAAGAGAGACCAAGACTTTATTCTGCAAGTAGTTCAAGAAAGACCACAGGATTGCAGTCTAAGTATTTTTTACAACTCAGTTCCATGGGCTGGAAAAGCCTAAGCCATAGTGTTGCAAAAGCTTCCTACATTCCACCCTTATTATAAAGATGATCACCACTTCTCACACAGCAGCAATGAAATCACTGGAAATTACAGTCTGTGTAATCAAAAAAATGGTGCTGAGCTGTGAACTGTAAAGATTCAGCAGTTCTTCAATCTACCCTATTTAAATACTGGACCCTTTGCCTAGTACAGTTTTAAAATACTGTTTTCCCTTAACTTGTTGAAATATCTTGAAATTTATATATATATGTATATATTAACTATATAATTATATAAATTAGATATTATAAAAATATATAAATTATATATATATATATAAAAACTTTATTCCAAGTGCTTTATGTAGAAGTCTCCGTGCTGTCTGTCTAATGAAGGTGTAACATGAATTTTTACTTCTAAAAGTAAAACATGTAGGAAATTTTGGACCTGATTCAGCAAAGCCCTCATTAAAAATACAACGCTTTCAAAGGCATAATAATTAATATATTGAAATTAAGAATTAAGGCTTCAGTGAGATCTACAAGCCAAGTCTAAAAACTTTTTCTTTATAAAAAACCAGGAGATTTTTACATAGATGTTCAATAATGAAGAAAAATTACAACAGATGGACCATTTTGTATAAACACAGACTAGATTTCTAGTTCTTCCGGTCTTCTTTCAGTTCTTAAGGTGTCACCAAATTTTCAACTCTTTTTATATATAGGAAATTTTACAGTTTGCCACGTTCTATTCCAGGTATTCGAAGACAGCTACGCCTCTCCACATTTCACATTAACCTCCTTAATGGAGAGGGATTTGTTCTATGTGATTTCTAAACCATTCTGTTAAGATCTTGCTTTACAGATTACAGGCTATTCATATCCTGTTAGCACTCTTAGATCAAATTAAACTTATATTATGGAATGTAATGTGATATATCTGCAAAGACACAAGTATAATTTATCTTCACCTTGTAATGATAGACTGTTGGGATTTCTGTGCAAGCGGAGGCTTGATATTTCTCTCACACAAGTTCTACATTGCTAAAATTTCTCCAGTTTTATTAGTGTTTCCTGGTATTCGTTTACAGAAGTAACATGACAGTGAGGGATATTTTCCCTCTTCAATGTATAAGAAAATGGAGTACTGTTTCCAAGATGGTAGTATTACAATAGTCAAATGAAAAATGCCTGAAATTGTATCCATTTTAAAGATTAGGTGGTTGTTCATACCTCTTTCACTTCTGAACTTTTGAACCTCTACAACTGGCAAAAATGAGGGGCAGGAAAACTCACAAAAAGTATTAAAATTATTAATATTAATATTTGCCTCTTTAAAAAAATTTACTTCATCCTAAGTCTACCATTATTGCCATCCGCAGCTGTATGGTGATAAAAGTTTGATGATGCTCCATTCCTTCAGGAACTTACATGGATTTTGTCTGCTTCACATAAATCCATAAAATTTATTGATGCCATGTATTTATTGATGCCAAGTGACAACTCTACAGCTATATTAGCAGAGTTCAGCACCAGAGACCCTCACTACCCCCCATTTCTCATTATAATTCCTTTCCCACTTTTAGACAGTGAAGGCTGACGCTTGTTTCTTATGAAACAAATAATTCTCCATGCTTTGTGTTCCATATCCAGACGTGGTAAGCATCTGGTCCTCTGTGCTATGGAAATAATATCCAGTACTTGGTCTGAATTACTTTGCTTCAATATTTTCAGAGGTCCAAAGTGAAGTGGACTTACCAGTCTTTTGTTTGTTTCTATGTTTGTTTTAGCACTTAGTCAACTAAGTCCAACTAGTAACTGCTAATGTGAATAAACTCAGGACTTTTATTTGCTTCTGCAAGACTTTAATGAATACCAACATTCCCATTAACTTCCAAGACATACTATGACTTTGACTGATTGAATGCAGAAACCAGAATTTCAAAATTTATTAAGAATATTTTTGAGAAATTCTTTAGTGTCATGTCAGCACCCGATTTGTGAACATATTTTAGAGGTGAAAGTGTACATGGTGAGCAACAAGCAATGTGATACCTAAAAAAATAGCCAGAACAAAAGTAATTCTATGAAGCATCAATAAATTTCATGGATTTATATAAGGCAGACAAAAGCCATGTAAGTTCCTGAAGGAATCCAGCATCATCAAAATTTTATCACAACTGAGATATGATCCAGGGGTTAAATGGTCAATTATATGCTTGCAACAGCCCACTGGGCAATTTTCCAGTCAGATATCCAGTCACCATTGCTGAAGCTCAGTGAAATTTACACTCTGTTCATAGAATGTAAAATGACTGCAAGAAATCTCTTATCTCAAAGAAGCAAAACCAGACTGTCTGATCAGGATTGCCCTTAGCTTTCTCTGCAGAGCCACATCTTATTTATGTTAGCCAAACTTGCAGCTGAATTATGTCTTCTGCTTGATACAAACTTAATATAAACAGTTGTTTTACAAATTAGTGAATGGGACTCTTTAGGAACCTTCCCTCAGGGGTAAAGGAAAACCAAGCAGAGTAAATTGCTGACAAATCTTTAAGGACTTTTTTTCTTAGAGTAAAAGAGCCCTCTTTCCCATGCATAAGAAATTGAGCAAGGAGGACAGGGGACAGACATAGGTCAGAAAAACCTTCCTAATCAACATATAAGAAAGAAATGTATATCCAGAGGAATCAGTGGCGTGTCTCCTGGGAATAATATAGGGGTGTGCCTGGATGTGTATGGATGGGATCAGATATGCATAGCTAGAGATGGATTTGGCAGTGGATGTGAAAAAAATTACTAAGAAGAACTTCTACAAGTACATTGGTCTGGAAAGGACAATCAAAGAAAATATATCCTCCCTAACAAATAAGACAGGAGAGATGGTGGCAACTGACATGAAGAAGGCTGTGTAGGGGACAGTTTCCCCTCCATCAGCTGCTGGAGGCTTGGGCAGCCCCCATTAATGCTCTGTCTAGCCCCCAGAGTAGCCAGGCCAGGAGTGTAGGGGACTTCACTGCCCCATTTCTACCAGGAGGTTAAAGCAGGGGGAAAAAAACACTCACTGTAAACTCAAATGTGATTTCTACTCAAAAATATTTTTCCTTGATTTTCAATGTTTATCTCTTTTTCCCCATCTCTCAAGTCCCCAGATCTTTAGGCAGAGACTGGTGGAATGAAGTGCCTCCCATTGCTGAAGATCAGATTCGAGTCTGTAAGAATGGAAAACTTTCTCAGTAAGGTTGCTTATAAGGAAGATGGAAAGAGAATTTTTGCTGAAACCTGCCTGTAATGACAAGAAAAGGAGAAATTGTTTTAACCTGAAGGAGGTAGGTTTAGATTGGATGTAAGGAATAAATTTTTTTATGATGAGTGTGAGAGACACTGGAACAGGTTGCCCAGAGTAATTGTGGATATCCCATCACTGGAAGTGTTCAAGGTCAAGCTGTATGGGGCTTTGAATGACATGAGTTAGTAAAAAAGGTTGAAGTTGGACTAGATAATTTTTAAAGGTCCCTCCCAGCCCAAAACATTCTATGATTCTACGTTACTATGAGCTTCTTTCCTTAGAGCAACATTGCATTTTGTGTATGGTTAATATGGCACATATGAACTGTCAATATCCTGTTTAGGGTCATTACGAAGTTATTAGTGGGGGCAAATGGAAAATTAGTTCCCTTGCAGCACTGTTGGTTATCCTGATGATGGTCCTGGCAATGAGGTTGTGTTCTTATGTGTTGTCCCAGCTCTTAAATCAGGATTAGATATGTAGCTGAAATGCTTAAACCACCTTAGATGATTGATTTCCTTCCTCTTCCCCACTCCAGATGCCTGCTTTCTAGTTTTGTTCCAATATTACCCCATGTGCTTTTCCAGCACAAGCAACTATGCAGCAAAACAAATCAGGGAAAACCTGATAGAAAAATAACCTCTTATCTGAATAGATTTTTTTTCTTGGTTCACCACACTGCCAAACACAACACAAAGGTGGTAACAATTGGCCAGAGAAACACTTAACTACATAACCTGTCACAAAGTTCTCAAAAAACTGCTCCAGGACTTTCAATGGGAGTTCTGCATTAGACCATCTCCTTACTGGAAATCCTAATGGTATTACCACAGAAAACAAAACGCTTGATGTAATATTCACACACACTAGAAAAGAAGTACATAATTACTATGTATATTTTATCTATCACAATTGAAAGCAAACAAAGAGAGCCTGCATTGTACAGACCTACATAATGAAGGGACCGTTTAGAAAATCCACTGTGTTTTCCATTAGTATCTCATGCCCTACACAACTTGTTTCCTAGCTCCTGTCACTGTGTACTGGGTAACATACACCTTGAAGTCACATTTACACGAAAACTGTTGTAATCTCTACAACTGTCACAAAACACCAAGTATTAGAGGGGGAAATGCACCTTCATACCAGATCAGCTACCAACTTACAGAATTATCCTTGTAATTCTCCTAAGTTCTTGCCCCTTCTTCCAAAGCTAGTAAATCTTTTTTTTTCCCCGAGTTCCTGTGCAAGTTCCCTATTCAGTTAAGCCAGTTTTCTATTCCGCCATCTTGTCTTTCAGCACATGGGACCAGTGTGCTCTTGTGCCTTTAAGATCTTCTTTTTGAAGAACATCCAGCCTTCCTGGAGCCCTTTGTTATTAAGGACTGCATCCCAACAGATTCTTTCAACCACTGTCCTGAAGAGGCCAAAGTGTCCCCTCCAGAAGTCCAAGGCAGTGGTTTTGATGACCTCTCTCCTTCTCTGAGAATGCAAAATTATCATTTTGGGTCACTGGGCCTAAGATGGCCACCCCATCACCCACCAGTCATTGTCTAGTAACAACAGCAAGTCTAGTGGAGCACGTCTTCTGGCTGGCTCCCCCACAAGCTGCATCAGAAAGTTATCTTCCATACACTCCAGTGATGCCTGGTGATTTTTGCCCTTTCTTTTTATACCCTTTTTATACATTTTTATACCCTTTTCCTTTCCTTGTACCCTTCACAAACACTCCTTGTGCCTCAGCCCTCCATGTTTATAACTTTCGTAGTCTGATATTTAGTTTAGTTTGGGGGTTCTCCACTGGGGGAAGATGAAATATTTATAACTATCTCAAAACTAGAGGCTCCAACCTTGGACAGAGCCTCCTCTCTAGAACATGTAAACTAGGCTGTAGTATCACTTGTGGGGGAGATAATTAGAATAGGGAGACAATTACTTCATTTGTTAAGTTCCTTATTGGAAGATTTTAGGTAGATATGCTAATTTGTGAGGTCCATAAAATTGCATACAAGTTGTACGCGGGTGTGCTCCTTGGCGTGATTTCACCTTTGACGACGGTGCACCTAGGATCCTATAAAAACCAAGGTAAAACTGTTTTCCCCTGTACTGCTGTGTCTGCCTCATATTTTTACCAGCTTTTAAGGCATCACCAGGAACCTCCTAGACTGCTTCCTCTCTGCTCTGTTGTTTCTGTTTCCAGCAGACATCTGATAAGTTTAAGTCCCCCACAAGAACAAGCACCAGTGACCACAAGACTTCTCCTATGTATTTACAGAGTATCTCCTCTGCCTCTTCATTCTTGTTGGGTGGTATCTAACAGACTCCCACTAGGATATCTCCTTTTTTGGCCTTGCCCCTGATCCTTACCCATAAACATTAGACCTTATTGTAATCATCATTAAGCCCCAGAAAATCAAAACTCTCCCCAACAAATAGGGCTCCCCTATGAATTCTCAATCATTGGCTGTCCCTGCTGAAGCATTACTGCAGCATTTCAGTTGTGCAAGTCATCCCACCCTGTTTCCATGATGGCAACTATGTCAATGGCTTCCAGCTCCACCTGTTTGTTGTCCGCGCTGTGTGTGTTGGTGTAGATGCACTTCAGCTGAGCTATCAATCCTGTCACTTTGGAGGGGGGAGAAGCCCTAATTCCTATGTGAATATAAAATGCAATCTATGCCATCTTGATCTGGTCTTTCTATATCAGCTACCAGGATACAGGAGGATAACACTGCAGGAAAAGGCAAAAGATTTTTTTCTTAAGATATCGTTTTTATGTTTTCCTTTTTTTTTTTCAGAAGGGTAAAGTTTCTGGCATAATCAGGATTCTCTCAGAGACCAATGCATCACATGAATCTAGAAACTCAGTTTCTCAATTTGGTTAGAAGGGTATGGTGCTGTGCTCTCTGAGCTTGCAAGTGCTTTTACTTTGATGTTTTATGTTTTACTCTGCTGAGCCTCCATAAATAAGACTCCAGAAGCCCATTTGCTTCATTTGAGACATTTTAACAGAATATTGAACAAAGCATTATCTCCTCAAAGAGAACTGCTACATAATATATTTATGGATTTAAAAACTGATACATGCTCAGATTGTATGGATTTATGTGCTAGAGGAAAGAAAGACCTAATGGATGTAATTTATAGTAAGTATGTGAGATTGATACCCTTGTTTATTGATGGCAATAATCTATTAATATTTGAAATACAGTTCCATTCCTATTAATTATATATATTTTAGAACATAATTCTTTTTTTTTCTGTGATGGTTTATCAGCAAGCTCTCTACATTTCTACTAATTACATTTTTACAATTATATCTTTTAAGGCTATATTGTATTTGTTTCCAACTTTAAAATTCATGGGCAACCATAAATTCAGAACTTTATACAGTGTTTTAATTTTTCTTGAGAGCAGAGCAGGTGCAGGTATGGAAAACCTTCAATTCAAAAAAGGCAAATAATTATGAAAAAAGGAATCAAAATATTTTAAAGTCACACCAGACTATTCATGGGGGATGAGGGGAACAGTAAAAGAGTGCAATATACATTCTAGCTGCAAATAGGTCTTTGAGACAAGATATCTGCAACTTTTTGTTCACCTTGCTCTGCTCAAAGTGTGTAACATCAGAAAATCATAAAATCAGAACTTCTTGTTGGGTATCTGTCTTACAGATATGCATAAGCAGGATTTATAGCCAGAATCTGGGCTGAATGTATCCACATTTGAATTTCCATTCAGATGGGAAAATAAGGCTAGTAAAGGTGTATTAACTATCCCGTTTGACCTGAAACTTCGCAAGACACTACTGGTTCTGTTTCTAAACTTGACAAAGATTGTCTAACTGCCACAAAAGCATACAAGAAAGAGTTCTTTAGTAAGTCCTGTCCAGTTGGATGTTGCAAGTACATTTCTCACACAGACTGCCCAAAGTTTACTCACTGCTTTCTCTCAAAATGCAGCCAAAAGAGGCCACCTCGTTTTTGTAATAAGCCAGAAAATAAAGCAATTTCATAGGTGGCACAGAAGCAGTTTGTAAGTCTCCTCTGATGGGATCCAAGCCATGAAAACACCCAACCTACCATGTTATAGATCATCGGAAAACATATAGAGAAAGCTGGGAATATGAACTGGCATCCCTTTCTCCTACCATCTTGAACAGTAAGCTACCTCTTTTTGGTCCAATAAATTGTATACCTTCTACCCAAGCACAGTAAGTGCACAGATAAAATAATGCAGAGACAAGCAAAATGTTGAGGAGCACATGTTGAGGACCTGGACCACCAAATCTGGAGAAGGAGTCCTTTAACATCAAGCACTGAACAGTCTAACATATTAAGATAGCCCCTACCACCTCCTCAACCCTTTCTTAAAGGGATAAAATTTTACCACACCCCTGCTTTCAGGCATTTCCTATTGACTTTTTCAGGATACAGACTTTCTGGAGCACTTCTTTGAAATACACATTGCCCTTACAGACTATAAAATGAAAGAGTTTCCTACAGCTTGAGGGTTTATATTTCACTCCTGCACACCACCTTTGACTTCCAGGTGTTCATATTTACTGGTTTGAATTCTCAATTTTAAGGGGAATCAGGTCAGCTCTTCCGTATACTCTCATAGATATGCCAGAAGAGCACTGAAAAGTCTATCCTTCAAAAACAATCTAATGTGAATGTTGAAGTAATTTCTACCTTATTTCATACTGGTTCAGTGTTTAGCACACTTGCAATTTGTCTTTAATTAGGTGATAAGTCTTTCAATCAAAGACAAAAACTGCAGAGAGACCTCTGCTCTTCACAGATGTGCTACTTAAAGGTTTCTCTTCCTCCACACACCAGCTGCTAGCAACTGCTTTCTTGCTGAAGGCTGCCATCCTTGCCGAGCAGTGTGTGCGAATGATTCCTACTTCACTGCCAGCAAACCAGCTGCATTAATTTAAACAATTCATATAATAGTTTGAATTAACTTAGTTTATTTTGCCTGATCTGAATTAGGAAGTATTCCAGGACCAGTTTAACAAGCCACAACTGTGGGAGGTGGAAATTTCAAAACATCCAAGAAAGATACCCAGAAGGAGCGAACAATAACATCTTCAGCTGATACTGCTGCTCTCAAAAGGGAATATCTGTCCATAATATAAAATGCAGTTTCAGAATCAGTAATACTGGAGCTTTACACTACTGAATTACCAGATATTATCAATTTGATTTGAGGCAGGTGTAGATATATAATTGCATTTTTATCACATTAACCACAGCAAACAATCTCTGAGCCAATAGAAAGTTATGACAAATTATATTTGATCCGAAATAAAACTGGCCTGCCATACCACAAACAAAATACATTAAAACCACTTTGGAAGGGGAAGGTAAACTTATATTGCTTTGGTATGTTTTGTCATAGTTATGCAGCTTTTTAAATCCACATACAAGTACCCCAAATCAACTTTGAGAGAAGTTTGTTCCAACCTGTTTTGGTTTGGGGTTTTTTGTTTGGTATAGTGGATTTTTTTCTTGTTTATTTTAAGAGGATTCATGCTCCCTATGATTATGAAGAGACTCCGTTATATGGGAACAAAGGGAATTTCATAGAACCAAAAGGAGAGAGGTGGTCTCTGTGTGCCAATGAAGCTATGGAGTCAATAGGGCAGATTAGGGTTCCAACTGTAGGAAACTCCTACTAACTGTAGAAAAACCTGCAACAGCCCTTGTTCATATGAAACACTGTCTTGCTTAGATAAACCCATGGTAATTAAACACATTGATATCACTGGAACAATAATCACAATGATCAGAGTAAGACAGATCTCATACAGGGTAAAGCACCACAGCCTGACACAAGGAAATTTTTGCACATTGCTTTGAGTTTTTTATTATTCTGACTCAATATTCTAAAAGCTCCCTCCTGAAGTTCAAGCCAAGAGCAAATACTTCCATTGTTGACATCTTTATGAGTTTCATTGTTGATCACATGTGTAGGTAAGCCAGTGATTGAGTACTGCTTCAAGAACTTGTTTTTGAAATTACACCATGAAGATCAAACATTTCAACCCTTTTGTTATCAACATTTATAATGCTGCCTGAGGCAGATTATTGTAGAGAAGACTTGGGTTTACCTCAGGTATTGCTTGTCTTAACTGTTATCATTAGACTAAAATGTGCATCTGAGGAGGACTTAAAATCAAAGTGATCAAGGCTATTTCTCTTGATGTAGAATGGAAATAAAACCCATATCAGAATTTTGAATGATCACTGCAAAGTTAGGAAAAATGTCTAGGATGGACATCTTGTGAACTACACATGGTTTAAAATCCTGGTCAATGTTTGGATCAGAATTTTATCTCAACATTTAGACCAGATATGTAGACCATGTCAACCACACCGCACCTCCTTTAACAGCTAAGATTAAAGGAATCTATAAAACAAAATTACCCAGACTACTAAGGGTGCCTTTAGACAAGTGAAGTCTGCATATGGAGAAAAGCCCTGCCTTGCCATTTCATCAGATGTGCTGAGGAACAGGTGAGTGAGTGGTTGCAAGAACACAACTCTTCTCTGCTGATCCAAATCAGTTTTTAATCGACAAGGGAGACAAAGCTTTCTGCTTTCTGGCTGCTGGTTTAGGTCCTCTGACTCTGTATAAATTCTAAAGCTAAAAAAACCCCCACAACCAAAACCCAACATACAAAAAAAACCCCACAAAACTCAAAACACCACCACCACAACCACTAATATTTTTTTAAAAACCGCAAGCCCACAAAACCACAAAACCACAAACAAACCACTCAAAAACATTTGCAACCCAAAACCAAACCCAAAAACTTTTAAATATGCAGATAATTTTCTATTTCTGAAAGCAGAAAAACAAAGAACTAGTTCTGTACTGATATTTGCACTGCCGATATCTAGCCTCTCTTCCCTGTATTCTCGAAATTGTTTCTCTTTGGGTTGATTTCTTTCTTTGTATGTGGTTTTTTGGGTTTTTTTGGTTTGTTTTTTTTTTTTTGGGGGGGGGTGGTTCCATTATTTATTTCTATTATTATTTCTATATTTCCTAGAGGCACTAAAGAGAATCTGGATTTGAGTAGAGCAAGTTACCCAAGATATTTGAAAACTTGCAGCCATTTTTTATGAGTTTGTTTTGCACTTTTACTTTAAATTACTGGGAGCTACATACAGTGGACATCTTTTCAAATGAAGCCATTATCATCTGTGCGCTCAAGAAGATAAGGAGACACTCCCTCAAGAACATAATGGAACAGTGCCCCACTCTTTTACCATAAAATTGCAATGGATTTTTTCTCTTTGGCTAAAGCAGCAAATAGCATTACATACTCTGGAGCACCATCTGCTGGTGCCTGACTAATTCTTTATTTACTAGAGCAATTAATGTTTTCTCCTTGAGCAGCTTTGTGTTTTCTGTGATTTGGAGTCTTAAGGGGGGTGGGGGACCAGAGCTGGGGTGAGAGTTTCTGTTTTGCTAGAAAGTGGAAAAGCTGACTTTATTGAGAAAAAGTGCCGTATTTCACAAAAATATTCAGTCACCCAAACCATACGCATTACACAGCTATCTCGTTTTTTACAGCTTACTCTTAGACTGCATCAGTACCTTGGAATGCACAGGACAGCTCAGGAGCTGTAACAACCCAGCTTTTACCCATGCAACCAAGGCCAACAGGGGCTTGCCTACGTAGACTCACTTGGGAGGACAGCAAAAAAAGATTAAATGAGATAGCAGAATATAAATGTATAAGGGGTCTTAATAAACTATGTGAGTTTGTCTCACAATGGCCATTGTCATTATAGTTCCAGTATGAAGCAATAATCCACTCTCCAGAAGTGGTGCCTTGGGAGACAATGGCAACCACTGGCTCTCTGTTGTCCTTCCAGTATCTCCAATGTTGGCCTATTGACAACTGTTCGCTAGGAGTTTGTATGGGAAATGGCTTTTCATGTAGTATTTCAAACTGCACTCTGTGAAAATTGAGATATTTTGTGAACAGAATCCAACAAAAAAGGCACAGCTGTGCCCTCTCAGGACTCTACCAGCTAGCTCAGGGAAGGCACTGGAACCATGGGCTGCAGTTCTAGGGTGGTATCATGTTGCTTCTAGGTATCTGGGGCTTGAGAGAGCCTCAGCTCTAGGTTTCAGGAAAGCTAACATCTCCCTGGGAGACTTATAGCCAAGTCATTAAGTTCAGAATATGGATACCCAAAGGAAATAATAAAAGACCTCTCTAACTATACCCTAAATAAATTACTTTAATCACTGCGAACTAAAGGTCCTACAATTCTTCATCCTACTGAAAATGCTGGAAAACTTACTTACTTTTTTCAAACACAGAAAATAATTTTTGATATTTCAGTGGAGGAGAATCTCAGTTGCCAGAGTGTTATGAGCAAGATTGTGCAGTGCATTGCTGTCTTCCTAAATTCAGCAATTGTCAGTCATTCCTTTGGGAAAGGGAAAAATGGCCAAAGCTCTCCTCTCTCTCCAAACACACACACACACACACACACACACACACACACAGAGAGAGAGAGAGAGAGAGAGAGAGTCTCATCTCTTATTATCTCCTGGAGCCATAGTGTTTCAGCAAATTTTTTCAATGGGCCCTGTAACTTTTGAATTCTGATTAGTTCAACTCCCAGCAGTATTGCTTCACTTAGCATAAATCATTAATTTATTACCAAGAATTTCAAGGGGGATGAGGAATTATTCAGCTTGATAATGACAATAACTGCCAGAAGGAGAGTGAACTTCCCATGTAGTAAGAGGGGAAAATTTCTGTTCATAGCTTTTCAAATGAAAACATATGGAAGGATGACTCAATTGGACATGTAACATCTTCCAGCCTCATCACTAAAATTATTACAAAGTGGATCATGTTGGTAAAAGTAAGTAATACTAAATATATACTGCTTTATATCAACTAAAGACCTCTCTTAGCATTTGAGGGTGACTGAGTTGTTTTCTAGTGTGGTTTTTTTAACATCCTGATGTCATTTTTTAGGACAAAAATCCAGAGATTTGAGCATTATGAAGAAAGCCATAATATAACATGCAATAAACTCACGTTATATTATTAATTAATATATATAGTCTATCATGAGACGAACAGATTCTCTCCACTGAAACAAGCATGAAAAGCAGAACTGAAACTGGGAGCAGGGGGACCCTAAAATATTTTATTCATTCTAAATAACTGTAAAAAGTTGATTGCATTAAGGAAAAAAAATCTACCCAGAACTCTTCATTGCTCAGTTTTACTGGAGCATCAGAATATAGCTTTTACTAGCGGCACCACTTTAATCTGCTGTTCCCATGTACAAAAAACCAAACAAACAAAACCAAAACACAATTTGCACAAATTTTATTTGACAATAAGGTAAGTCTGATAATAAGGTAAGTTTTAGAAACAGAAGGGGTTTAAATTAGGTATCAGTATACATGTGCTAAAGTGGTTTAGACATTCCTGTTCACCACAGTCATTATATTGAGCTGGGGTGCACTTGCCAACTCCCCAAATGGCTTCTTGCCACCTTTCTACCTCTGCCATTTGTGTGCAACATTAGCAGGGGATTGGTTTGGTCATCTGTACAGCCTAGCCACTCTCAAATAATCGCTTCCAGAAGTATTACCAGGGATGAATCAGACGGAAGCTGTGTACGATGCTGCTCATTGCACCTGGGGACTGCTCTCACCTACTCACCTGTTCAGAGATCTTCTACTGCACCTGCAAGTTGACAAGTGCTTCAGCCACTGCAGAAGCATTGTAGTCCCTAGAAGACAATAACTATCGGAGGCTAATGCTGTCATAACAATGCTACCTTCACTTTCAATCGATAGAAACCAGATCAATGTTATCAGCTGCACTGTGATAGATTTCAAATCTGTTTACATAACTTTTGTCCTGAGATCGAACGACTGACAGGGTCAGTGAGAACTCCCAAGGCAGAAAGTTAACAATAACTAGGAAAATGAAATAGTTAAAACAAAATCGGTTTTGACAGCTAAGGCATTAGGACTGAAAATACTAAATCATATTTACTGTCCTTGCAATCCTCTTCTGTGACTCCCTCACCACCCCACCACCACCCGCGTCCCCTTCCCAAAATGCCTACAGCTCTCCGGAGACTGCATTAAACAGAGCTAATGGAGTTACTGGTGGAAGAACCCAGAGGAAATACTGCCATCAAGTGTCCAACAGACCTGTCTGCAACGCAGACTCTTCCATCCACATCTGCACATGGATCTGTGGGTGTTAAACATACAGCATCCATCGGTTGCGGATGCTCATATACAAGTCTCTCCAGTACAACGTCAGTTAACAAATCTGAATGTACAGGTCAATGCAAACCCATCCTCCTGGGGACAACAGAGCTGCATTAGAGTTTAAAAATTGTGGCCAGGATGGGAAATCATTCTCCCCATGCCTGGGCTTCTTTAGCTGTGCAGCCAATTCCATTTCCTGGAATGTCTCAAAATCGAATTTAAATGGTCTCTCTTGGTTCAGAACTTAAGTATGCTGGCAAGAGCTTCAGGAGAAAGCACTCTTAAACGCATGGGATCACTGCCAACACCCTCACAGGCCGCCATTAATGTGGGTGTCTCAGTCAACACACTGACCACAGTGCAACTACATCCTACAACATCCAGAAAGATCCCCAAGCCCACGGGGGACCCCCAGGGCACAGCCCACCCAAAGACAGGGACCAGTTCCTGGGCCTGATCCCTTCTTTCCTTCTGCTTATTTGGGAGTTGACAGCACACTGCCTGCCAGGCCCTCTAACTCACTGGCACCAAACATCTTTCCCCTCTTTATCTTTTAATCTTTCTGCTCAATTTCAACAAAACCTGAATGTACATAATTTTTGAAAATTGGTGGTTTTCAGTGAAAAAGTGAAACGCTAGGTGAGTTTAATTCTTATTAATCTTGTGAGATGGCTGATTCATAAAAATGGCAGAGAACAGATGTCTTCTCATTAAAAATAATTCTATTTGAATTTTCCAATTTTTATTTTAAGCAGGTAATGTACAAAGAGTCCTTTGCAGTCATCAAAAAAATGTGTATCCTCTGGTCATATTAATTTTCACTCCCTAACCTTCAATATGAGCAATGTAAATAAAAGTTTTGAGGGAATTTAGTTCAAACAACAATAATAAGTACAAAAAACAGGAGCAGGAAAGTTTTCTGGTTAAACTGTCTTCAGAGAGACTTGAAGGGGACAGATGAAGAACAGAAATTGTGCAACATCTTGAAGCTTAGGAAGCACCAGAGCAGGGTATAGGGAGTTGAGAGGCAAAGAGATGAAAGAAATGGTGAAATTAAAGGATTAGGAAAGCCAATTGAATTTATAAGGAATTTACAATAAATAAGGCTAGAGATTAAAGCAAAAATATGACTATATGGAACAATCAAGGTAAAAATATAGAAAAGATGAAATAGAATACATAGATTCAATATTGCGTAAGACATAAAGGTGAAGACTAAAAGCCTCAATATGACACAGGAAGATAATCAGATAATCAATGCTTCCTGAATGGAATCCAAGACTCTTAACAATCATATAATTTTATAGGCAGCAGTGGGTTAGATTAGTCTGTGTTTATAAGTTATCAGTATGATAGTAATTAGTGCTGGCCATAGCTGAGCTTTGGGATCCTTGTACTGGCAAAGAGAGAAAATCTTGACTTGGGAAGGCTAGATATAAACAAGACAGAAGTGATTTAATATAAGTGTGGAAAAGAGGATGATTACTGTTAACTCAAGTAGTAGATACCAAAGCAAAACAGAAGGCAGGATTTCAGTGTCACCAGAGAAGGTGGGCAGTGAGTTGGCTGTTGCTGTGCCTCCACACAGCGTCTGCGACCAAGGATGACCTCTTCGTTTGTGAGTTCTCACAAGCAGTAGGGGAATCTAGCACTGTCTTTCAAGTCAAACTTTGACTCTTGGCAGGAAAACTGATATGAATGCACACTAAAGAATGTATCTCTCTGTATGCATGGACCAGATACTTTTGTTCTGCTATTTCGTCAGGGAATCAAGATATACATGTGAATAATCACAGACGAGAAAAAGGAAGAATAATGCTTACACTCACTATTCAGACCTGGAAGACAGTTCAAAAGACCAGTGCTTGCTAACATTGTCACTTTAGGATAAACAGAGACTTCCTGCTCTGGCAGTCTCTGGTGTGTGGCCTATCTGGAGAACAACACACATGTATTACGTTTCTGCTACTAACAAACGTTACTCTTCTGCTTAAAATTACACAATTTATTGGAGCTTGTTTCCCCTTTCCAAGAAAGAAAGGGGTCAGGAAGTGCACCTAACCTTTCATAGTTCTACACATCCATCACTACTAGGACAGTAATATGATTCCCACACAGTGTGATTTGGTGCTGCCTAACAATTAATCTTACATACAGCTGGTGCAAGGCAGCTCTGCAAGGCAATTTGCTTCCAGCGGAATTTTCGAATATACTATAAAGTACTTATGTGTAAAGCTTTGTAAAATGAATAATCCATCACAAATAATTAGAGCAGCCCTTTAGAGAGCTTGGCTAGTCGGTCAGAAACAGACATGTCGTGTTTTTCTCACTGGTTAGGTGTGGCCTAAAGACTCAGCTTTTCTGATAGAGATGGTAGTTACTTTTCTGACTGGGATGGTAGTTAGCAGCTCCAGAAGGTGTCAATGGACTGCCTGTTTATGTGAAAAAAGTCCACAAAGGAAGAAAAGAATCGAAGAAGAAGCAGCAAGTACTTTTTCAGTGATTAAAAGGAGATGTGACAAGCTATTTACTCTTATTTTTTCTCATGTGGCATTCGCTATTCAACTGGCAATTGCTAGTTTTTCTGGCACACAATCTCTTTTCTCTCATTATGTTCTGCACCCGGTTCCATAATTAACTGGAACATCTTGCCCTCAGGTTGCAATTCCTTCCTGCTTTTAAACTAATTATGTACTTTTTAGTCCAATGGTAAACAATTTCTTTTCGCCTTCACTACTTTTTAGCTAGGTGCTACTGCTCACACATACTGAACATGCTCCTGACTCCCTGTACTGTGTTGTGTTTGGGTATACAACTAAGGTTTGGAAATGGATCCTGGAAGGATTAGTTTTACGTCATTTATGGTACACTCCTTTCTCACCTATTTCTTTAAAAAGTCTCATATATTCACCAGTGAGCTTCAAGGATCCCACAGACCTATAAAGGATGAAACCTGTGGAATTTAAAGATGTGCAGAGAAATTGTAACCTGTATGAGATCTGACAAAATTAAAAGGAAATATGTGAGTATGGGGAATCAGAAGACTGAAGTGAACAGGATCTTCTATGTAGAAGTTTTGTACATATCCATCATCAAATTTCAAAAGGGTTTTTAGCTCAAGCTAGATAAACAAAGGATAGCCAACTCTTTTGCAACAGTACTGTTGTGTGTCATCAATCTTTGGATTGATTTGTGTCACATAAATCTGCTAGAGAGCACTCTGCTGTTGAAAATGCTGAAAGAAATATTATACTCGTGATATGGTGAAGTGAGATAGATTACTTTTTCTTCCTGTCAGAAACATAAGGAAAAAATATCTTTAGGTTATGTTGTGTCAGCTTTACGAACAGGTTACTCTATCTAGCAGTATACTTTAAAAAATTCAAAATGCCAGGAGTTCAGCAAATATTTAGCTGAAAATGTACTAATGAACCATCAGTACACACAGCCTGCAGTACAGAAACATTATAATAAGCATGCAAGGCAGAAGCTTTGGATTTTTTTTACACACAGTCAAACGAGATCTGCAAAAATGAGACTGTAAATATAAATTTCCCACTAACAGATTAGTTGTGTAAACAGAATCTGCTGGCAAAAGGAGGAATAATTTATGGTACTGGTTGTTCAAATCCACTTATGCCCTGTTAAACCCTTTGCCTTGACAGGCAAGATGCAGTTTTTTGTTTCTTGGACCTTAAAATGAATATCCCAAATTTCTTAGTGAGGAGTGGGAGATTGCAACTCCTTATAATAAACTTTGCTTACAACACATATTTTTTTTATTCTTAACCATAATTCCAGGCTGGCTGTCTTGCAAGATGAGTTTGTTTCCCAGACAAAGCAAACAGTGCAGGGGATGGGTGAAATGGTCCTGCTAGGATGATCCAGGGCGCAAGCACCTCCAGACTCCAACACTGAGTTGATTTCAGCTGGAAAAACTGGTCTGGGCAACACTGCTGTGATGCTGGAGCAATCTAGAGGTGCCCCAGTTGTGCTCTAAGCCAGGTCCTCCCTGAAAGCTATCAAGCTCTCAGGATGATAACAGCTTTAGCTGTGTTAACAGTGGTATGTTAAGAGTGCTATTTAGCCACTCTTGACCTCTTCCCTTAACTCTCTTCAGCTGCTGTAAAGGCTTGAACTCCTAAATAACCATTAAAAATTCAAAAGACCATTTTAAATCGTGCTTCTCCCTCCCCTGGAGGCAGCAATTTAAAAAAATGCCCTGGAGTTCAAACCAAGTGCACGTGTTGTCCTTCATTGGTGTAGTACTTCAGAACCCGGGAATCTATCTTCTATTCTGAAGCATATTTTACTTCAATTTCTACATCTGGTCAATAAATGCAAAATACACAGATACAAAAAATCTAAAAGGGTGCTTAATCATATTTAAGTATTTCAATGGACCAACTTCCTGATATTCAAAGGGTAGGATTTTTTCTTGTAAAAGGTTTTCATGTTTCTATTTCTTTCAAATTGCATTCAGCACTCGAGAGATGACCTTTAATAGAATCACGTTGGGTGTTCCCATTGCATCACGCAGAGAGATGCTGTATCATCTCTAGTACACCTAGGGAACCAGCATGAGGGAGAGATTTAGCACAGTAACTTAGAACTCAACCTCATTTGTCTTCAAGACTTTATCCTCCACAGTGGTATCATTTCTGAAGATTTGTTCTTGCTGTAGACCTATGGAATATTAATTCAGAACCTCAGTGTGTGCTTGCTCTACTTCCAAGTCATCAATTCCCCCAAAATTTATGTATGTAATTAAAGCAGGATTGTTTAGAGGAAGTGTATGAATAGTGTATTTACCATTATCTCAGAGTAAGTATCAGCATCACCTAAGAAAAAAACCAAAACAAACTCAATGCGAACCGACAATTAAATGAAAAGACAAAGTTAACATGTAAGAAATTTGCCCAAAAAGAACTTGTAATAGTATAGTACTTGTAACAGTAAATGTCCTTGGGAAGGCCTTGTTTTCTGTCCAAGATGAAGAGTACTTCTAGTACTAGTATACCAAATTAAAGATATTCAGAGTAGCATGCACCCCAATCCTCTACCTCCTACGACTTTTCTTGTGTTCTTAAGGAGGAGCCTCTGATGTTGGAGGTGCAGTAAATCAAGGCACAGTCCTTAGCTCTGTTATTCTGAAAATATAAGTTTGCTGTACTGACAGGGTGATCGGGTGATGGTTAAAAAAAAAGAAAAAAAAAGGAAAGATAGGACCATTTGCTGGCACTTAAGGCAGTCTTACAGAGATTTCAAGGTCAAATCTGTCACCGGTGCTGCTGCTCTTCAAATCTAGGTAACTTGGACTGCAGGTGAAAGTTACAGTTCTGTGTAAAAATGTTCAACCTCATTGTGATAGTTCCAGCCCTATAAACTGTGCTGCTTGCAATTTTTACAGCAGTGAATCTCTGTTGTCTGTGTAACGAGTGTCTCCACAGGGAACCACACTGAGCACTGTATATTCACAGTTTCTAAATTACATTGGATCCCAGTAACGAGTGATTTATCATTAAATGTGAGGAATATAAGTACAGAGTTTTTTGTGACTTCCTCTTCTTTCCCCAGCCAGTGAGGATTCCCACTGTCTGGTTTAAGCTCCTGTTTATCAACATCCTCATGAAGTTACAAGCTCCAGAAACCCTATTAAGTATGTAAAGAAAGCAGTAATCACACCGAAGAATAAGTTTTGTTTTATGAGTATAGCTTTTCTTTGTAGAGAGATATCAAAACACTTTCACAACTTTTGCTCAGGTTTTTCAGATTTCTGATCCATAGCTGTCCTCTTTTTAATTATTTTGAAATTCTTTATCATAAGGAAAATGTAAATTTGTGCTGCTAGAGCTTGAAAATCAGTACCATACTCAAGCTTTTACTGCACTGGCAGGACATCTCTATTTCCTTATGTAAAAAACAATTCAAGAAGTCGGTAAGTATCATTGTTTGGATTGTAACAGCAACAAACAAATATACAACAAGCACTGAAAAAAACCCCAAGCCACCAACTTGTCATATTCTCACCTCACTTTTAAACAGGTAGTAAAAAATTGTGTTGGTTTTTACCAGAATGTTTTGTTTTAGGAAGAATACTCTCTGACCTTACAAACATTCACAGACTGAGTGCTAGTTAAAAATAATTTCCTGTGATCTTTTGCACTGATGAGGTAATGCTTTAGTGGAGAACCAAATCCCTCAAACAGGGCTGTCAGTCACTATGCAGATGGTGCAGGACTCCCCATGGCAAGCCTTGCAACGGCATCCTCACTGGATCACATGAGACTCCTGAATTGTAATTGAGATAAATTTTTACAACTCTAGTGATCCTGCTAAATTCTAGTCCTATAAGGAGGATAATTACCCTAATAAGGGCATGATAAATGGCTATGGACTAATTTTAAATACCTACAAAATATACTCTAATTATCTCGGCAGTAGACAAAAGACCATTCTACCTTACTATTCCTACCTATGCAGGAACATTTTCCAGTCGTTAATCAAATTCTCTTATCTATGCACATTTTGGGCAATTTCTTTCACCTCTGGAGGAGCTCCCTTGCCCGGAGGATTTCCCAGGATAACCCAGTTTCTCCACCCAGGATATCTATTGACGCATCACAGCATGCATCTCTCAGCTTGTCTCAGCCTCGTATGGGGGCTGCCAGCATAATGCCTGCCACCTCTGGGAATCCAGCACTTGGGGAGATCCAGTGTTAACGAGGCAGCCGCTTTGAGACAGAGCAAGCTAGGAATTCAGTGAAGGAATTTGTCGCAAGTGAGTCGCTCTCTCATCTGTACAGAAACAAGCTGGGGAGTTCCCGTGAAAGCACTACAGGTATGCCCAGAAGCAGAGCCTTTGTAAACACAGCCCTTGCACATGCCAGCCACACTACAATTAGAACTACAGAAAGAACTTTAATTTCTTCCTTATATCACAATTATAAATTAATTTCCCAACACGGTTGGTTACATCTGCCTTTGCAGGAAGTGCAACATGTATGCATTAAGTAATTATTCCCTTAATTCACTTTCCAGCTCCAAGGTCTAGTTTTCACGTCAGGAGTGATCGGCTGTCTTGTTGACTCTCTGTAGCATTTCACTGAACAGAAATTTTTCAGAAAGGCAGAATTATTACAACGTAAGAATGAACACATGCCCAGGAGACCTTCTGTTTATCTTTACACCGGTATTTGCCACAAGGTAAAACACAACAGTCCTCAAAGCCCTTGACTTTCCTCTGAAAAGTCATTCCTCCCTAATTCATAGCTTTTGTTAAACATGCAGTTCTTTCACAGTGTTTCCCTCCCGTGAAGGGGCAATTTAAGTTCAACTGGGAAAGATGAGAATGTTTCATTTATACTGTCACAGAAAAACGAGGAAGTGAACAATACAAGAGAAACAATGAAGATAATAAGTACGCTCAAATACTGATTTCAAAAGATCTGAGAGGGAGAGCTGAAAGCCAGAGTATGAGCTGGAAATTTACTGGCAAGAGTCTGTGACTAGGGAGAACCTCAAACCAATCTCAGAGCAGAACATGGGAGGAATGGAGGCAGCACCTGCCCATTCAGACACCTCATTTACAGTAATTTTGTAAAGACGTTAATGATTTTTTAAAATGGAGATGCAGGGTATGTGTCCACATCTCATCAAACTTGACACCATTCTGAATTTTTCAACTGTTTTTATCTTACTAAGAGCTTTTCACTGTATGCCTTCCCCTTAAGTACCTGAGAATTCGGAGGAAAAATTCTCTCTGATGAAAACAAGTTTTAAAATCACACTTTCCGAGAAAAGTGTGTGTTGAGGGACAATTTTACACACATAAAAATGTGTTTCTTTCCTCAAGACAGTACTTTCTTCTCTTCACCCTTTATTCTCATGATGATATGGAGTTAGAGATTATCTTTGACACTGGTATGAAAACGCTTCTAAAAACTGAATAAGCCATACTGCAAACACCTGCAGCTTAGAGGTTATAGATATTAACGAAAAATGTCTTTTTGGCCCATGTATTTTTAAATATGGAAGGCACCTTTTTTGCTCAGAGAAGTCAGAATTGGAATAAGCAGGACTGGCTAAACAAATTTTAGGATATATAGCAAAATGTAAACCAATTATTCTTCTATTTGCCAACCACTTGTCACTGGTAACCTTTTTTTTTTCATTCACCTTTCCTCTGAGGAGCAGTTTACTCAAGGCATGCAAGAAAAATTGAGATTTGATTATCTCAATGCTTTTGAAAATTTTAACTGAAATGCTCTTGAAATCACAGCTGAGTAATATTAACAAAACCATACATGTTAAATAGAATCGATTAAGTGTGCAAAAATTTTTATTTTTGAACAACTTTACAGGTTCTAACTATGAAGCTGCTTCTCACACTTCAACAATGAAAAACCCCTACAAGGACTTTACTGTTCTTTAGATACCTTACCTGTTTCTTCATACTCCTGCTCATCTTTTGTATGCACTTAGCAAATTATTAACAACCATGTTGTTATGTATTTGCCTGCTGTGTGTACAGTAAACAGTGCTGTTGATTAATATTTTTATACTACCCAAAAAAGCCCTTTCTGGCCTGGCCAGTGTGTGTGACAATTTCAGAGCAAATTGTCATTGATGTGTTGTTACTTGAAGCACAAAGAAGTTCTCAATACTTTACCATGACACTAGGATTTCATGGCAGAGTTACATAGCAGTGGGAAGTTCTCATTTGCTAACAAAATGTTTTATTTATTTGCCATAGTATTAAATTGCTTTGCCGCTCAGACCTCTAAGAAAAAAGCTCAGCTGAAATCCTCTCCTACTAACAAAAAGATTTCTTGTTTCCTTCATCTACATTAGAAAACAAGGAGAACACACTGAGGGTGTGATAACATTCTTCTTTCTTAAATAATTTCTGGGGAATGACTGAAACCACCTTTCTCATGTTTTGAGGAAAGGATTAAAGAAAATAGCTGTTATATTCTAAACTTTTTGAAAACATTATTTACTCAAGTTTATTAATTTTCTTCATTTTGGTCACTGAAATTATTGTCAATGTTATTCTGACTTTTCAATGAGAAAAAGTTTTAAAAATTATCTAATGGGTTCCCAGAAGACAAGGAACAACAGCAAAAAATAATTTTGTCTTGTAATTATTAGGAGGGTAGAAATTTCTATCAACCATGCAAGTGCAGATTACAGAATTTAAGATGGCATAGACTGGATTTGAAAATGATTCATTGTCTTGTTTCCACTGCATTCTCATTGTAAAAGCATGATCAAAACTGGAAGGAGAAGAGAAGGAAGAAAGGAAGGGAAAGCACCTGAGGTATGCAGTAATCAGCAGGCAATTGTATCAAAACTTGTTAAAGACATTTGCAATTATTTCATGCTGAAGAATATTGTGCAGAGAGAAGTAATTAGTCAGAACATTTAATCTACTCACAGGGCAAATACAATTAACAATAAACATGCTGATTTCAAAATCTGGGTCACCAAAAATATTCTGAACACTGCAAACCTAAAAATCATTAAAAACCATGCACTCCTTACCAAAAGAAAACCTCAGCTAGTCTTCAATTTTGAACAAAAGTTGTAATATTAAGCAAGCACATATTGCAACTGTTTGCTTTATAATATTAGAAAAACAGTTGGAAGATTACTCAGAAAGATGCATCATCTTATCTTTCGTGTAATTGTTCATTATTTGAAATTATATACGCGGTCATGCCAATCCATTCTGTTTTTATACGTAAAATGGGACATTTTTTTTTTGCTTTTCACAGGGTGAGGCATAACTTATGACATTTTCAATCTGTATGTAAAAAGCTATGAATGTAGGCAGCTAATGAATTCATAAATGTACTTCGCTGTATTTCCAAGAAACAGAACAGTCATTTCTACTGTTCATTTCTACTGTTCTTAATGGCAAAATTTATATTCACACAAATCCCGTCTGACACTAGTGTCTGTAAAAGTGCTAGTATTTTCAGGACTTACATAGAACACGCTGCATACACAAAATCTGTAGTCAACAAAAAACACGGGTAAGAGACCCAACTGAGAGTTTTAAGAACATATATTTGCAATATGGCAAATAGCAAGCCTGAAAAGTATTAGATAAAAGTCTTCCGTTAAAGGTGAGTAATCTGTGAACAGATAACCAAAAGACGTCCATGTCATGAAATACAGGATGCCAACTGAAAGTGCTTAAAAAGCACTTGCCAGACTTTTGAGTGTTGTTCACATTCTGGCTTTTTCTCTTGCTAGGTGAAGACCCGAAGCGCTATGAAACTAGAACTGCAATACAATCATCAAAAGAATGACTTGGGAATACCTGTTAAAAAAAGACAAAAAAATGGGTTTGCCCCTCAAAATCTGAGTGTGGAAGATTTTCTCACATGCAAGTGAGGAAAAACATGTGAGTACACATATATGCTTTTGACATCACCCAGAAATATACTGGATGAGATACATTTCTGAGTCGTGCAGGTATCCTCCATTCTTGTCTTTGAAAACTGTTTTCCATGTTGGCCAAAAGGGGCTGTGCCAGCGGAGCGAGAAGGTGGAGCTAAGTGGAAGCAAGGGAAACCTGAGAAGACCTTCAGCTAACGTGACTTCAAGTGACACCGGTCCTGTGGATGGATTAACCAGGTGCTGGCTGATTGAGCCCTGTGCTGCAAGAAGCTTCCAACATTCGCCCAAACCTCTCCAGTTCGTACCAGGCACATGGAGCTGATGGAGACCAGCCGTGATCACTCAGGGGTGCACAATTTAGCCTTCCAGGTAAGTGTGGATTATTTTGCTTCATGGGAAAGAGGAGGGACTTAAAAACAATGAGCAATGTCTAATTCAGTACCCGAAACAAGAAAAAGCATTTTTCTCCGCTGTGCCTGCAGATATTTTGCAACACCCTACATGCCTTGCACGGATACCTTGCCAAAATACACGGCTCTTGTAAAAAAGCCCAGAACACAATTGACATATTCAGGAGCATGCTCCACTCGCTGCCTTCAGCTGCTACCAGCTGTCTTTGAAAAGTCTCCTGACTCGGTAATATTTCACAGATTTATGGATCTCACAACTGGCTCTCATCTGCTGTATCAGCTGTTGATTTTTGCTGAGGATGTGTCATTTACAGTTCTGTTGAGGAGAAGGTCATCGTCATGCAGCAGATAGATAACTCATTAAAGCAATGTGTATTAATAATATGAGAAAAATATAATTGTAGTGGCGCATAACATTCTTCCATGCATGAAGTAAGTGCAATTGTCTTGTTCTGCTCTCGAGAAGAGCACGCAGAGAAGGTAAGGAGCCAACCCAGAAGGTTCTGCATTTTTTGGGCATAAAGTAATATTAACAGCCGCTGAAAACACGCAGATTTCAAAAGTGGAAGAAAAAAACCCCCATACAAACNACCTCCAAACTTGTAAGTTATTTTTTTCTCGGTGTCCAGCAACCCTGTACTTTCCTTGGAATTAGAGCAGAGACAAACAGAAATTTGCGAACCCCTAGCCGGTCTGGCTCACTGTACTTGTTGCTGAAGCTAGAGTAGACTGGGGAGAGACCGTGTCTGAAATAGTCTGAAGAACGCTGTGTTAGCAAAGCAACTGCTTGCTCTTCTCTGCAGTTTCCCATCCCTATGCCGGCCCTGAGCTCAGCTAGCAGGAAGTGGGTAGTGGATGTATCAGCCGGCAGTATTCAAATAACACAGAAAGGTCTTTGTAGATGCTAAGCATGTGGACATTGCGTTATATCAATGACAATCAACCACTCTGTATATTTATTCATTGCAGTATACGGACAGACAAGCCCGTCAGGGAATATTTACGGAATGTAGGCAAGAGAGAACATCCTAAAAACATGATAGCCGCGTGGTTAGGGCATTCTCCGGGGTAATCAGAGCGCCCTCCACGCGCCTGTGCTGCAGCGCAGACAGACGAGCAATTTGAGCTTGAGTCTCCCTCACGTCAAGTGAGGGAGGTAAGAGAAGTTTTCATCCTTTGTTTTCACACAAAATGTGTGCCTAAGCTAATGCCATCAGCTTCCAAAGTCTGTGCTTTCAAACTCAAAAAAGAGAGGAGTCTAGCTCCAGAAGCTCGGTTTTGAATTCTCTTGAACGGCTTTTTCCTCAGAAGTTTCTATGGAGCGCAGTACGGTGATCTGAGTTAACATTCTGCCTTACGGAGCTAGCTCATCTGGGCCATTTTTATTTACATTCACAATGTCTATTTCTGTTTCAGTATGTAAGTCACTGCCTAGACAAAATAAGACACAGAAGGAAATAGGTAAACTTCTGTATATAAATAAATAAATAAATTCACACTAAAAGCCACTAAAAAGTAAACAATCTCATCATTTCCCCCTATTCCTTGTATTTAATCTATTCTGGCACGAAGAGTGGACACTTTAATTCCTCCAAAATAACAGTGTCTTATAGTATTAAGAAATTAGTATGTTACCTAAACCACAAAATAAAAAAGTGTTCTGGAAAAGGTTTAATTTAAACCATTTCAAGTATCCGTGTAGGTATAATTGTAACTATCCAGGTACCTTCAGAGGCACCTGTACCACTTAAAGATTAGTGTACAAAAGGATAAATTAAGCATGGGACAAAGTAAATAGGAGTTAGGTAATTTCTTTTATAAAGTACCTAAGCTAGCAAAACAGCTCTCAGTGGAATACAAAGCAGCTCAAGGCTAAGAAGTGATGGATGCAAGATCATATTGGATTATTAAGTCAAGAATGAGAAGCATTACACTTTCTGTTGTAGAGGGACTCTCAACAGCCTGAAGAAGTTGTAATATAGAGTAGTCTGCTTTTTGACTTGTCATACAAATGGTGAAAGGGGGATAACTCTTCTCAATTCTCATTTGCAATTGATACGTAAACACACACCCATCTGTATTGTGGTAGGATTTTCAGTACATCACAGAAGCATTTCATTGCTTCACTATTTTCAATGGTACTGTAGTATACCCTCAGTTAACCAAGGTTAGCTTCCAGAGAGGACATGGATCCATGTAGCATGGAGCAAATGATATTGTTACCGATAATTGCATTTCAAAAAATGCATGCTTCTGCAAAGTATCTGCTAATTCTTTTGTACATTATGCAAGTCCTGATTTACTGTTTTGCGATAATGCTAGTACCTGGCATACCCAGAAGCAACTTTCCACCATCTTATTAATAGCTCAAAATGGTCTCAAAAGGAAATAGACTATAAATCCCAAATGTACAGCTCTGCTGTATATCTCTTTGTATTAGGAACATCTCAATTACAGTCATTTGGGTGTATCACGAGTGAGATTTTTGTATTTGTTTTGAGAAGATAGATAGCTTTACCCATACTGTGAGTCTTCCCTAGCGTGCTCTCACACTTCAGTTATAAAGTATTTACCTTAATAAAACCCAGTGCAATTGTTAAGACCTACTTGCTAAAGGTACCTGCTTTGGATGCTACCTCATAGTTAGAATCAACAGATTGCTGCACTGTTTATAATGAGACATTCAGATTGTCAAATTTTTTTTCATCTTAAAAATGTAATTTAAGGAACTTAAATCATTATCCTCAATTCAGAAAATTGTTTCTGCTAAGTGTCTGTGTACCAGTGTAACACATTGTGTATCTATAGCTACAGTAATGTCATACATAATATGTGGAATCACTACTGTGTCTCTTGCCTTCAAGGTGGTTCAGTTAACTTCTCGCTGATGGCGCTGGCTGGCTGGAGGACCACTACAGTTGCCCACAGTGTTTCCTGCTCAGAAACCCTGTAACACTAACAATAACCCTAAAATTGAGATTGGATTTACTTAGCTTGTATTTAGCCCTCATTTAAAAGGCAAAATTTTTATCTAATCTGTTCTGATGACTCAGATCTCTGATAACTTTAAACGCCCAGTCACACTCCATAAGTAATGATAAAAGCTGCATCATAAAAACGAACGGTTGGTGGGATGAGTAAACTCCCCTACATTTAAAAGCAACACAGAGGCAAACATAAAATAAATACAGTGCAAAGGGAAGGTAACAGCTAATAAATATTTATTGTTCACTGGCCTCCTATTGTTAGTGTTATGATGCATTAAACAGCCTGTACCTGTTTCTGTAGCAAAGCTCACCATGCTCTTAAGAAGTTGACTTCAGGATGGATCCCCTTTAAAAGTCTGCCTTTTACTCACACTGCACAGGACATTGGTGTGGTCATAATGCATGCAGTATTTGTATTCCCTTTCATCCAAACAAGCTTAAAATATATCCTAAAAATTGCCATTTCTGTTTATGAATATTCTCCACAGCTTGCTAGATACTCTAGTCTAGTTGGTTAATTAACACTATAGATGCTATTGAGGACTTATATTTCATGGGCATCACTGTCATGTTTCTCCTTGGAAATGGAGAAGGTGTTGCACTGCATTACGTAAGCAGATCTAGACAGAAAATTATGCAGTCCTTTTCTACATTATCAAAGCTTGCTTTCCAAAGCCTTACTTGTTTGGGTTTTTTTAAAAAAAATCTACATTTCAGGATACTATCCAACTTGTCCTACCCTGACAACCCAAATTTTAAAGGAAAATAACAATGTACTCAGAGGTGGGGGGTCTTATTCACAGTCATTTTCAAAACAGCCCGTGAAGACTCGGCCTGCTAAATTTAAATTTAAACAGTACCTCTTTCTTATCTGTTGTTTCTACAGCTCATTTACTGTAGTTTAGCACGTGGATAATAAACATTCATCCTTTCTGCCCTGTATGCTGAGTTTTATAATTTGACAGGTATTTATGAGAGCTATGATGATTCATTTAAAATATTTTCTCCATATATAAAATGCATTTCAGCTCCTTCAGAATCATGCCAGTGGCTAGCAAAAAATGGTACATGAGGGAAAACCTAGATGAATTGCGTTCAGTAGCACTGAATATTTAAAGAAAAGAAGGTTTTTAACTGTAAATTAGATGGCTTCAATTCTGTTGACCGAATACAATTAAAAATCTAGTGAAATGCAACAAAATCCAACATTATAACTTAAACTACTTGCTTTTGAAGCATCTGTTTTTCACTGAGTTCCTCGAGTATCCTGATGCTTGTCTCCAACCTAATGTAAGGACCCACCGTTAAAACATAAACAGTTTAAGCAGCTGCCTTGGCGCTGTGATGGCCAGTCTGTTTTCATCCCTATCTAGCACGAGTGCAACACCATCTACTCCAGAGTGTCTGGTGTTGTTAAAGGCACAACAATAGAAGTTATTAGCTCCTTGCAAAATCCATCTTCCTTCGAAAATCAAGGAGATGACAGGGAAGGACAATGAATGTAGGTAGTCATGCAGCAAGATTTGGTGAATGAACAGCTTGTCAAGAAGGAATTAAACAAACAGTGAAAGAGCATTTCCCATACACAGATGAGGTATCTCTACACAATTGTCATTTAATAAAATATTTTACAAGAGGGGAATTCCAATCAGTAAAAGTAATGCAGCTTGTGAAAGCAGAAGCACAGTTTCAAAATAATTTTCATACTGCAAACATTCAAAACAGATGGATCAATTCTGTAATCCTTTAACTGGTGACTAAAGCAAAGAGAATTTTCCCATCCAAGCTTCTCTGTGAACTTCCTGCTCTCTCATGTCGTCTGGAGATTGAGTAAACTCAGTAGTGACTTTACATATTGCTGAATGTGGCTTGTGCTCATAAGAGAACAGTGGTAACTGTAGTTCCTAGGGCTTGAAACTCCCATTTTCTTACAGTGTTTTGTTCTGCAGACGTTTACAGAGAGCTGCGAAAGGATACGGAGTAAATGAGATAGATTTTTTCTGCCTTTGCTGTGTGCTCATATAGCAATCAGCAATAGCAGGTGATATGCACAGACTGACATTTTGTTGAGGACTTCCTTCAGCAACTCCGACACTAAGGAAACAGGAAAAGGGAATAGGCAGTTTTACTTGTCACTTGGATAGTTCTATTCTTATTAGAAATTAAATATAGCTTTTTTGTCTCTCAGCAGTAGGGTTAAATAGTGTGTTTTCACCAAACAAAACAAACAAATTCTGTAAAGGGGAGGATGAAGAGATTGTACTTGAAGAATCAGCTGCGAAATAAGACAATTACTCAGCTTCATGGCCCTCATTCAAAGACTGGTCTAGTCAACATAAGTATTATTGAAATAAATTTGTTATCAATAATTAGCCAGTTTCTACTGAATCATGAATATTCCAGAAATGTGTTATGAATTGTTGAATTAAGAACTTTTATATTCACAGAAAAGGACACAAATCTCTCATTCTGCAGCATGGATTATTGAATTCCAGCAATTGTGAGATGCTCTTACTAGTTTCCTTGCATTAGTCATACATCCATATATTTTAATTACTCTATAAATGAAACGCTTATGTAATTATTGCACTTGAGCGGTGAGTTGGACAAAGTGACTTCTTCTAGAGGTTTCTTCCAATACAAATTATTCTTTACTTGTGTTTCATTAACTGCAACTTGCATGCTTTTTCAGATGTTTACTGAAAAAAAGTCCTAGGAAATCTCTGCTTTTACTTCCTCAGCAACAAGTATAGAAATCTTCAAAGACACTATTGTCAGGAATGTGCGTGTGTGTGTGTGCGAATTACAGAACTATAGCGCTTTGACTTCACTATGCTGTCCTGTGTAGTATTTTTAATATATTATAGCTCCATGCTACAGTTAATCACTGCTTCTTGTGCTTTTTTTTTTTTTTTAATTGTATGGAGCATTCAGTAGTTTCATTTGTTGCCGACTGCAGGTGGAGCCACAGCAAACTCCTGTGATGGCATGGTTAGAAGGCAGACAAGTGACAAGTGTTTTTGAAAGAAAAATACCTCTCTCTAAAGAGAACGCAAAGATACTCTTCTCTTAGACAGAAGGGAACTGATGTATCAAGGCCACAACACTTGAATAAACAGCTTCTTGTGACTCCTCTCTCTTCTCCCAGACACACAAGGTTACAGAAACACTTTTACTGAAACTGATTTTTTGTCAAGTTTAGAGGCAAAGAATCTTTAAGGAAAATGTTACTGAACAGTGTTCTAGTTGCTTCTAAGGTCATGTTTCTGCTAAAAGGCAAAATTCAATTTATTTCTGGTAGTACTGCTATTCCTGTCTTTATCATAATTTACTATGATTAAGCTTATTTTGTATTGTTCATATGGAAGTGATTATTTTATTATTAAGTACTAATGTACTGTGTTTATTACCATGTAAATAAAGAGATACTTCATGCTATGAAACCCAGTGAAATGACCCCACTCTAACTGCTGCCATAACGAATCTTTGAAATACTAAACATGCACAGCAAATGTGGATATAAGTTATCTGCAGTTTTGTTTAAGCAGCTTTCTCACAAAACCAAGAACCAGACATTCTAGGACAATTAAAAAGAGATGATGTAGCCTTTTAAACATTAAGAAACAAGAAAACAGAGATTCAGATTTTTTTTTAATTAGAAATAGTGGGGCTCGTTACGGCTCTCTTCATCTCTCAGTATATTCTGATTAAAGAGTATACATCAGAGGATTAATGTAATAAAGTTAGCTCCTCTCTTTAAAGATACATTTAGTGTTTTATTCTAAGAGCAATAGTTCACAGTTTTACTCCATGTGCTTAAGGAGCATAAATGCCAGAGCAAAAATACTAACAACTGGGGAAGGCCCCAAAAGTTCATTTTGCCCTTGGTGAGGAGAAGGGCCGGATTTTTATAAACTTGTTGAACCAGTTCTGAGGCAACAAGCAGCACTATTCACCATGGAAGGACATGTGAGTTTACCAAGAAAACAGCAGTCAAATTGGTTGAGTACCGTCCATGACTGAGGCACCTTTGTGCAGTAGTGCAGGGACCTGAACAGCCAAGCTCTGCCCATCGAGTTTTGGGCTCCCACTTCCACTAAAGTAACACAGAGAATTGTAGACTCATTTAAATAGTAAAAGACCTTTAAGATCTTTGAGTCTAACCATTAATCTAGCACCACCACGTTCACTAATAAACCATATCCCCAAAGTGCCACATCTACAGGTTTTTGTAACACTTCAGGCACAGTGATTCTATAATCACCCTGGGCATCCTGTTGCAATGCCTGACCACCCTTTCAGTGAAGAATTTTTTTCTAATATCTAATCTAAACCTCCCCTGGTGCAACTTGAGACCATTTCCTGTCCCCCATTCACTTGCTTCCATGGAAGCCCAGGCATCAGAGTATAAATCAGTTCTTACTGTACATGAGAAAGGCTTTCAGCTTCTGATTTGAACCAATATAATTTCTTGTTCTAGAGTGACAGTGATGGTGTGGATGTTACAAATTTGAAAGGCCACGGAGACAATTCACAGAGAATCAAGAATTTACAAAATAAGCAAACAGTGCTTACTAATCAGGTATGTTTTTCTCTCTTTTTTTTTCCTTTCAAAAAACCTTATAAAAATTTGTAAACCTCACCTCAAATTCAATGTCACCAATGTGATTATATATCCAAGACAGATATTTTAACAAAATCTGAATATAATTTAAAATGCATAAACTGACAGGGAAGTGAGTCCTGTTCTCAAAAATACATAAAGGAAAAAACAAAATTACAGTATGTATAGAATTCACAAAAAATGTATTATAATGGCTTCATACAAAATACGAAAGAGGCATCAGAAATGGTCATCAGAAGCAGGACTAGACAAGGAGTTGACATAGAAGCATTTTGTTCTAAGAAGGTGGAAAAAGAGAATCTGTAAACATTTTGTTTTAGTGATACAATCATTCAGTCAGATAATTAATATTATTAAATATTTAATAATAAATTAATATTTAACTATGAAATAAACATCCAAAATAGGGAAAATGTCAGCCAAACATAAACTTGAGGCAACAGATCATGTGTAAAACTGACCAGAGAAGAAGAGAGCACAATAGAGATTACTGAAATAATAAATGCATTCATTTTGACTTTTTTGACTGTACATTTGTTTAAGCCCACAAAGTGAGTATCTCACTATGAAGACAAGTCAGATTAAAAAAAAAAACCCTTACGTGTTTTACCATTGTCAGGTATTAACATTTTCATATCCCCATTCCAGAAATAAATTGCTACTCTAAAATTCCAGTTCTGTTATAATCACATCTACTTGCCAATTTTGGTAATGGTACTCGAAGCAGCACATAAGAAATACTTGGTGCAGTGGATACTCATTCCTATCTTCTGTTGTTTTCTTGGATATGATCAGAGGCAGCAAAGGCATGCTGCCAGAATAATGTCTCTGCTCTCAAAGTTGAATTAATTCCAGATAAACAGTGATGGAAAGGATCACTTAGACTGCTCTGATAAGCACTAGATTGGGGTCTGAGATCCTAGGAGAGAAAGGTGGTAGATGGTTCCCATACCTTCATCTTCAAAAAAGCCAGCATAAAAGAAATTGTTAAAACAAAAAAAAACCAAAAAAACCAAAAAAAAAAAAAAGAAAAAGAACCTTCAGAACTGATTGAAACTGTAGAAAATTGAAGAAAAGTAGTGCCATCAATGAAAGCTTGATTTTTATCGGAGAAACCAATTTTCTGCTGAAAGTGTTCATCTAAAAGCATTCAACCACTACTTGGCACAAGTGTATTAGAGCTGCTTATATTCACACCAACACCTTCTCAAGCACACTGTGACTGAGGCATAAGAATTTATTTTGAGGGTCTTTACAGTATGGGCTTAGTAGTGTCTCCTCATGCTGGCAGAAGTCCACATGCCCTACATAGCCCTTAGGTAGCTCCCCAAGAGCCAGACCTGGTATCATGTTTGGCCATGTAAAAAATTAAAAGGGGTTTGCATAGATTCTCAAATTTCTTTTGTATCTGCACACTTTCACAAAAAGTTGTCTTTGATTTCAGATTTTCTCAACAGCTTTTAATGTCATTGTAGGAAAGCATTTGTGGCAATAAAAGAGTGACACAGTAATATGGTGAGCTTTAATAAATACTTTGTAAACAGTGTGAAAATATGTAGATTGATGCTTTTTAATTTAAACACTCAGAAGGAGAAACAGGGTATATTCTCAAGACAACCTGTATATTTCACAAATTCAAAGAGCCAGAGTTCAGGCTGTGGGTGATCCAGGCACAGGGAGTATGTTGTGGGATGGGAGAAAGAGATAGAGGAACCTGGTCCAGGCAGCACATGAAGCAGGGACACTGGGAATGGCAGTGGGGATGAAAGCAATGTCTGTAAGATGAGCTTCAAGCTTGACCTGGAGAGTGGACATAGTGCCAAAGGGGAGGGTAAATGCATGCAAATGTGAAAGCATGGCACTTCAATTTGGAGGGCAGGGATTCTCCTGATTTATAATGTAGGTTTAAAAAATCTGTGAGAAGCACTGGTATGCAATATATCTCAAATTTAAGCTCAGGAATAAATGATAAATATTATCTATGATACTATGATAAAACATAGTATCAGCACTCAGTGTTCCTCAGATGAGAAGCCTACCTCGTATGGCGCTGAGTACTGCCTGTAGCCAAAAGTAATAGTAACTTAGTAGGCATTTTTCAGGTTTGCGATACTTCACAGTCAAGAACAAAGAGAGAAGGAAATTGAGCTTAGTTAAAATACCGTCATAAACCATAGTGCAGCTCCACAGAGCCACGTAACACCCCCACAGCACCCTGCTCTAAAATGTGCAGTCGAGAGAACCAACAGCCTCCTGTTGATGTCAGGCTGAGCTAGGAGAGAGAACAGCAGCTTCCACATACATACTTTTCTGGTCTCTTTGTGCGTTAATTTTGCCTTTGATATTGTTAAAGTCCGTAGACACTTGGCAGGGTAAGAGATATGGGGCTGTTCAGCTGGGAGAAGAGAAGGCTCCAGGGGATCTCACTGTGAGTCTTTTCAGCACTTAAAAGGGGCTTAGGAAAAGAGAGAGAGCAATATTTTATAAGGGCATGTAGTGACAAGAGGGAATGGCTTTAAACTGAAGAAGGGTAGGTTTAGATCAGATACGAGGAAGAAACTCTTTACTGTGAAGGTGATGAGACATTGGAGTAATTTGCCCAGAGAAGTTGTGGATGCCCCATCCCTGGAGGTGTTCAAGGCCAAGCTGGATGAGGGCTTGTGAAATCTGGTCTAGTGGACGATGTCCCCATGACAGGGCTTTGGAACTCGATGACCTTTAATGAAGGTCCCTTCTAACCCAGGCTATTCTGTGACTGTGATTCAAGTCTCTCCCTGGCAACAAACTGAGGGCTTTCTGGGACTTCTGGGAGCACCGGCAGCAGGGCAGACAGTGCCAGGGCCAGGGCAAGTTCTGTGGTGGGCCTTGCTTTCCACAGCAGATTGGGGAATTGAGTTACCAGGAACAACAGTGACAGGAAAAAGAAAAGGTAAACTCACCTGCAGATTGCCTCTGCTCCGAAAGTAGCTGGGCACTGTGGGCCGCTCCTCAGAAGAGGGTAGGACATGTCCACCAGGTCAGGCAAACACTGTCTGCCATCGCCCTGGTCCTGGCCAGACACCCCAGGGCAGCCAGCCGGTCACAGCGCCCTGCACGGTGCTGAGAGAGGAAGGTGTGAAGGCCGCATGTGGGTGTGCTGCTGTCTTTGAACACAATGGTTGCCTGCTCTGGGCCCTGGCCGCTCCACAGGCCTCACCACGAGCATGGAGGTACATAGCCGTGGGACAGGCACCTTCCTTGTGGCCCACCGGCCTGGGATGGGGGAAGCATGCAATGCGGGCATGACAGCCCCCACAGGTGTGCCCAGCAGCTTCGAGGGGGCTTCCCCTCCTGGCTGCCTCAGGGCAGTCCCCAGACAGGGTGCAGCTGAGCCTGTAGCTGTACAAGAGCTTCAACAGAGCCATGTTTATGTGGTCACAGGTAGCAAAAACCAGTTTTCCTGATGAATGTGTGCTATCAGGCCAAATTTTGTATTTCTGCTACAAAGCCTGTGGATGATAGCTCTTTCTAAAGGATTGTTAGCTATTACACTTTCACAGCAGTTTTTCGTAATAATAAATTTACTGGCTTAGTTAAATTTTTAAAACACTAAGCCTTGTCCAGTTAACCAGTCTCCATATGCAAAGTTCAATGATATTAAAGTTCTGCAAAGAGAGAAGCAACAAAACCAGGCTGGTATAAACAGAGGGTGCTGGGCAAGCTGGCCAATTCGCAGTTCTGCCCTCCCTACCTGGAGCTCATGCTTTTCACATGTATGCAGTACTCTACTTTCTATGAGGCCCTGCCCTCTTCAGCTATGAGTAACAACGGTTCTTCTTTTCTGCTTTATTTCCCCCTTGGAAAATGGTGTGGATGACCATTCTAAACAATGGGTTTGCCTGACACTGATCACAGAGTTGGTGGCAGACGGGAGAGCTGGAGCTGTGCACGCATTGCAGACAAGAAAGTCTAGATACTGCTTCAGCAATCTGCCAGCAGGGATGCTTTTTTGCACCTTCTTTAATAAACATAAACCCCTCTGACAGCCTCGGCACTATTCTGTTTTCCAGGGGGATGAATACATCAATATTGAGAGTGATCAGCATGAAAACAAATGTGCCTCCATAGATGATGAGCAACCACACTTAAAAGGGTAATGTGTTTTTGCATGAGTAAGTCTTCCACTCACTTCATCCTGGCCTAAGCAAAAAGCTGCTGGTGTTTCTGCTTCTGGAGTGACAGCTTTGAATTTTCCTGCTGTACCTGTATGATACATAAACCTTTGTATTGCCTAGCAATTTGAGTAATACAGAAACACAACATGTTTAAAATTATTATACCTTACAAATAGGGCCTGTGATTTTGGAACTATCCTTTTAAACCTTGCAAATTAAAGGAGCAATGTTTTTTTCTTCTTGTACAGTAAGTACTTTTCCAGTATTCCTAGAACAGTGTTTTTTAAAGAGTTGTCTTAAAGATTGGTCTTTTTCAGGAAGTTAAAGATTAACTATTGTCTTTCAGTTTGCATAGCCATTTACTCCAGCCCAAAATAAGAACGGAATAGCTGTGAAAAAAGCCGTTTTAATGGAGCAAAATTTTTACATTTTATTTGCACTACTTCCAAGTGATCACACAGTGGAAACAATAAACCCTGCTAAAGGCATTAAAAACATTAAGACACAATACTTAAAATCATACTAAATGTTCATATATGTCATTGATTTCTTTCAACAGCTAGTACTGAGTAGGCTGTGGTCTGAGACACAAGACTTTTGAAATATCAGTCTATTGATAATAAGGATTCACTACAAGTGAAAGGTGTTAACATTCCCTTCTGGAGTACATGCACAAGAGAAAATTGATTTCTGAGTTGCAAAATGCCAGCAAGAATAGTTTTGACATATGTGAATAGTTCACATTTATGTGCTTAAGCAAGATCCGTTTTTTCTACATCTTCAGTTAAATTTCAAGCCAATAGGATCAGCTTTTATAAAATAATGTTTCCTTTATAAATTAACCATATTTCGTAAGGAATATATTTATTCTGACACCTTTCAGAACAGAGTTGCGTATTTATGGCATACATGTCTAAATATTTAAGATATCCTGGTACCAAAGTGATAATAGCTTAAATTAATAAAATATAACGGAGAGAGAGATGTTAGATCAAAGAAGAAATTACAAGAAATTGTAATCTGAAAGTAACAGTTTTAAATCCCAAGGACTCATAAGCAGCATTAGCAGATAGTATATAGTATTTTATCCTTTCTTTAGGTGATGGATGAACCATAAATTTGATAAAGTAACTCTGCCTTTTTCATATATTTGTCTCTCATTTCTCCTTTTTTCTTTTCTTGTTGTATCTAATCACTCTGTTGAGATTGGGTAGATAACCTAATGTTCTTACAAGTTTAAAAAAAAAGTGCTGTGATTTGTGAAGCAACAGGAATTCCCAGAACTGAAATTGAAATATCAAAAGCAATCAAGATTTCTCAGAGAACCTATTACTCTTTGTAGTTGTGAAGGAATATGTTCCTGCTCTGTTCTTCTGAGTGCTGATATAATTTAAATTAATATTTTATTTCTTGTTTCCCTCAAATTTATTTTAAATTAATTGAATTTTTTGAAGTGCAGAAAAGAAGGGTATTGATGCTGGATTTCAGTGTACATTTAACTCCAGCTGCATTTAGTTTCCAAACAAGTACAGCCTGGATAATTAGCATGTCTAAATACAGCGTTGCCTTTATGGACTGAGAATGTGAGGCTCTGCTTTAGAGATATGCCTCTCTAAAGCAGTGCCTCTGAGATGACAGAGCCATAGCTATAATTTTTTCCTGCAGCACGCACAATATGAAGATGTTTATTTAGCCACTTCTTCTGCAACTGATATACCTCCACTTCACCAGCATACTAAACACAGGAAGTAGGTGTTAATTCAACACCCTTAACTGCTATTTCCCTAAATTTCAACCTTCCTCATGAAATCACTCTTTTACCTTTAGTGAGGAAAACAAAGAAAGTGAAATACTTTGTAATTGGAAGAACTGATACTAGCGCACAAAATTCAGCTATAAAAATTTTAACTTCCGTGAGATGATGAGATGAAAAGTTTATGTAATAAACAACCAAAGTTAACCCAGAAACGTCTATGCACATTATAATAAGGTTTTAGATGGATATTGGTTATTTTACACACACAAATGCAGCCTTAGGCTTTCACGTTTGGCCTTATGCAACACTCCTGTTCCAAGTAGCAATGCTGGGCTGGCTGTATTAACAAGACTTTCTGGGTCTAGTAATGGACTCTGAATCTTTAACTACCCGCTCAGTTTGCACTAACCCTGTTAACAGACCTCTTCACAGAAGAGCTGAGTGCTTCAAAGGGTAGCAGAGCTGGCCTGCTAACAGCAGCCCATCACATAGTTGACAGATTGTCCCATTAGATATCTATCATATTTTCTTTTTCACTTGTCTAACATAAACCTAAAGAAGTCTCTCTCAAAAGGCACTTTTTATTTGGCACTTAAAGATCCAAAGTTAACCCGTGCCAAGATCAGCAAATTCCAGTGGAGAAATTTTGACTAATTTAACCCAATTGTCTTCTGCAAAAAATTACATTTCTGTTCTTTGTTATGTTTTTTCCTAGGCCTTTCGAAAAAAAATATGATGAAGTCTGTGAATTTTGCAAGAAACATAAAACTAGAATTCGTTATGTCATCTACGGAATTTTAATAACAGGTACAGTATGTTTTACATCTGGGATAGCTGAAGCCTTATTTATTTCCCTGTATGAGATTATAGACTGTGCTGTGTATTTGTCTGACATAAAAACTCGATTGCCTTTAAGAATGTATTTCAACATAGTTAGGAATTTAGTCCCAGAGAAAACTCCAGATTGCAAAAAGTCCACTCATTCCCAAACACAACAAAAGCACAGATCTTGCTAAACTGCTCCTCCAGCATGTTTCAAGTCTCACTAGCAATTACATTTGTGATAACAGGATAGTTCAGTCTCTGTGTCTACTTCATTATCATCCGCCTCCGAAATTACAGTTTCAGTAATTTGTCCAAAACCGTGAAATCACATTAAAAACAGTCAGGCACCAAATAGGACTGAACTTAAGTCAGCAGGCTGGAAATTAAAGTTTCTGTTGTGACCCATATCACTCAATATCCACAGCAAATGTTATTTAGAATAAAGGTTCTTATGACTGTAGGCACTGAAAACCATTCCAATATTCTTCTTTCTCCCTTTTTTAATTAGCCAGTGGGTTGGTTTGTTTCCTTCTGCTTCACTAAGTTTGTTTTTGAGATCTTCGTAGTTGAACAAAGGGAATGCAGAGACTTAAAATATGTCTGTGAGACAGGTGTCAGCACACCAGGAGGTGGTTACAAAAGTGCTACTTGCATGCTGAATAACCTGCCCTCATAACATCATCTTGTCTTGCTTTGTCATAGTACAGACATGTTCTAGCTCAAGAGAGTGAGTGAGTGAGTGAGTGAGTTCTAAGAATATGTCAGGATTTCATGTATTAATTCCAGAAAAACCAACTTGCCTTACAAAAATCAGTAGTCCTTCTTCAGCAAAATCAAAGTATTATTTGCAAGAACGGAATATTTTTTGGGCCAGCATTTGTCAGCAGTGAACCTGTCAAATAGCAAATAATTTCATTTCTACTTTATGAAATAAAATGTTTTTAAGCTTCACAATTATTTCAGAAGGTCATCAAATCTGTCAATTAGCATATGTTTCTCAGTGATTTTTTCTAGCTTTATTGGATAAACACATCCTCTTTTGAAAAAAGGAGCAAGACTCCTGCTCTTAATTCATATTTTCTACACAAGAAAAAGAAGTTCTTTAGATGTATTTAGTTTTCCCAAGTGTTTACATGTTTGTGTGAACGTGCTTTGGCAAAAGCATATAACTCGCTTTGACAGAATGAAAGCTACCTTACATATCAATGAACATATCCCAAGCAACCACACTACCTAGAAAAACAAAGTTTTTTAGTATTCAGGCTGAAAGTCAGAAAAGCACTGAAAAGATAAACACAGGCCTGACTTTGATCACATCACCTAAATATAAGATTTGATCCTGCTTTTAAAAAGACCAGCCTAACTGACATGTATGTTCTTGTTTCTGTGACAGCATACTTGGCAGCAGTTATTGCAGCCTGCAGCTTGAATTTTCAGAGAGCCTTGCCACTCTTTGTCATCACGGTCCTAGCCATCTTCTTCATCTGTTGGGATTTTTTAATAGCTAAATATGAAGACAGAATTTCTGCATTCTTTTCCCATGGAGGAAAATATCTGAAAAAACAGTGGTTTTGGATGAAATGGTAAATATGAATTCTATTTATGTTGAAGGACAATGCACTAGTCAAGTTGCCCCTATGATTTTATTTCCGCTTACTCCCATATAAGCACAGGGAGATGGGTCAATCATACATATATCAGTAAAATGACAGCATAATTCAGTATGTACCAGTTTATAGATATCATAAACACATTTAGAATTGCAATGCAGTAGCTAGGGATCAAAAGGCTTGGCAGAAAGTGTAGAAAAATACCATTAATTGAGATGGGACAAGTTTGTATTTGAAAGAAACTATGTTCACAGAAGTTTATGTGTGTTGCAGCCTTTTGCATTCATTCTGCAAGCCAGAAAGTGCTTCACTGTCACTTGTTTAGAAAACTGTTAGGTTCATAAGAACCTTAACTCCAACATATGCAAACTGCTAAAGATTGATGGGTATTATCTAGACGACGCGTTTCCACATACCCCCATAGCAATTTTCATTTTACCTTCAGGAATCAAAACATACCAGTGAGATTTAGTGTCATAATAAGGTCACATGGCCTTAATTTGGCATGGTAGGCATTCATCTGGTAGATAAATGGTAGATAATTAGATCTGTCAGATACTTATTTCGAGTATTCCTGAGCAGTTTTCAGGGACATTGAAGTTATCCCTGGGAAAATGAAGAGCCAAAAGAGCCTTGTAGACCAAAGAAAAGACCAAATGAAATCTCATTCAAAAGGGAAAAAATGTTGGCCAGCTATATTCTATTTCAGCTAGGTCACCAACTAGCTGAGAGAGAAAGAGCTCTAAACACAAGTCATTCTCAGTTCAGGAAAATGTCCCTGCTTATTCTTAAGATTTAAAAATGGTTTTGCTAAGATACATGCTATAAAGATTGTGGTCCTTCTGCTCAGGAGCCACATTAGAACGCATTCACACAGAGGCATCTCTATTAGATGATCTGGCAGCCTCTGTAAGGGCAGGAGCGAAAGGAACAGGAGAGCCCTGAGGAGCAGATGGAACAAGTTGGGGCAGTAAATGCTGCATTACCTGGGCTGCAATCCTTCAATTGTACATATCACAGATTAAATGCTTAACTGTATTCTTCCAAGGGACAGAAAGTCTCTCAGGTGTAGAAAGTATTACTCAGCATTGTAATGGCCAAGCCATTTTGTGGACTTTGCCTGCGATGTTTTTAATTCACATCTAAAAATAGAATGCATGTATCTAAGTACCACTGAAATCTGTGAAAGCTTACTGTTGGACAAAACTAGCATTAAAGACTTGGGACTCTGTTTATTTCCTCTCTGTATATGGGATGATGTATTTTGTTGCCTTCCAGTCTGTTGTTGTGGTCATTTCCTTCAATAAATAAGCTTAACATGGTTCTGTAATAATGGAGACCATAGAAACACTGAAATACAGATGCACACATTTCTTGTTATTGTTTCTGAGACAGCTGAACAGACTACAACTGGTTACAAAGAAATGAGCTGCTTGTAACCTGCCACCAAGGGATGTTGCCAGAGTGCATCAGCAAAGGGAGATTCCTGCTTGTGTCGAGCTACGTGTTTCAGCGCAGTACATACTACAAAAAGTTTATTCTCAGAGATGTAAATGTTTTGGGTATGGGAAGAGAAAGGAATATCCCAAATGTCTTTTTCAGGATGTCATGATGCTTTTTATTTCCTAGGGTGTTGTGTGCAGTTCTTGTTATAACTATCATCTGCTGGCTCATCTTTGACACAACAAAACAAGGATACCGTCAGCTAATCTCCTTTGGTGGGCTTGTGATGTATGTTCTCCTGATGCTTCTCTTTTCCAAATATCCAACCAGAGTGAGTATTCAGTCTGTAATGGATCATTTGGGAGTTTTTTTATTCAGTGTCTAAAAAACTATTCCCCTACCCTAGAACCAAGTCTAATAAGAGTAACAGAAAATGTGGGAAAGTAAAAATATAGGTTTGCATGAGACCAAGCAGTGCATTTAGTTTCTGAGGAAAGTAATTTTGTTGGTGGTGAACATGTGTGGGGCTGTACCAACACCTGTCTCTCATTATTTTGGGAAGCTGTTGCCCATCTTTTGTTCCAGCCCTGACGCAGGTTGGAATACATTTCCTCCTGGAGAACCTATGCAAGCTGAGATAGGTCTTCTCCATGCTTTCACCCACGGGAGCCTCACTACAGTCCTGAAGACATGACAGTCCCTTACTTGAGGACAGTCTCATGACATCAACAGAAATTCAATGGAACTGGAGCCCTGATAGACTTGTATAGCTCTTAATCCCTCACAAGTTTGTTTCCCACTGCAAATTCAGCAGCTGAGGCCAAGATGAGGTCCTCACTTTTTGCTCACCCACTCCTACAGGCTCATAAATGCCATTTTTTTTAATTTTCCATCAGAAATGTCTGCTCTGTGGTATTACAAAGGGCTTAGTTCAGCCACTACAACTACCATGTCAGCTCCTTATTCCTGTTTGCATGACTCACATACCAGTGCATGCTTTCATTAATCATATATCCATTGTCCAGGTCACCAAGTTTTCCCAATATTTTGCAAAACTTCTTGCATCGGTACTAAGACTTAACAGGTGAAGTTCTCTCAGAAAGGACTAATGAACTTACCCCGTCCATTGCAACTGCTGCTGTCTCCCACTGAGGCAAAAACTCCTACTCCAAATGCTTTGTGCTCTCCCACGAGTCCTCATTACACCTAATTGGTTTGAGTTATTCAAATATGATCTGATTAAATTAGACAATGCCATGTCAGCTTTTTGCCTTGTAAGTAATATGATTCAATTTTCATAAAACAAAGATGTTTTCTGAGGCAAGAATCATCAGTGTAATGAAGAGAAACTCATCACAGGCAGCCACAGTTTTTCGTATGACTGACTTTAAATGCTGAATCATGATATATAACTGAATAGTTCTCATATCAAAAGTCTTTAAGGCTGGAGAGCAGAAACAGAGTTGAAACTACCTAAGGACAAACCCTGTAGCAAAATCTCCTTATTCACTGTCCAGGTATATGGAGATCCAAGTCCCCTACAACCTACTTTGGCAGCTGCTCTTATCCTGCAGTATAGTCAGACAATCCCCTTACAGTATTTAAACAAACATCTAAAGTAAACTATTATTTATTTAAATAACAGGCGGTTTCTTTATTTTTCTGACTATTTAGGTTGCTTGGAGACCAGTATTTTCAGGAATCGGAATGCAGTTTATTCTTGGGCTTCTTATTCTCAGGACCAAAGTCGGTTTTGATGTGTTTAACTGGCTAGGCATTCAGATCCAGGTAAGCTATTGAGCAAAATCCTTACTTGTTAAGTATCATTTTCTTGAGAGTCTCACCTAATATAAGCAGGCTGTTCAAGGATCCATTTGTCCCTGGATTTTTTCTCCTCTTGAGCGAAACTGGGCTCTCTGAAGGTAATTGACTTCCTCAATTCGATCTTCTTCTCATTTATTTTTTGTCGACTTAATACAATGTCCAGAGTACTCCCACTTATTAACAGCGTCACCATCATTGGACTGAAGTTACAACTTGAATTCTTAAAACACAAACCACTGTTGTGCCAGAGCACTCATAGCAACTCTTAGACATGGCCCAACTCCAAATCATCCTTGCGATAGATGTGACATGCTGAAAAGCCTTGGGATTTAGGGAGAGCCACTGTTATCTTCAGAGCATCAACAGTCCTGGCATCAGGGACACTTCATAGTCCTCACGATATATAAGAAAATTAATTTTGATACATACAGGTGGCAAAATTCACATCTGCATGCAGGATGGGATCTCTAGAAAGGTGGACAGGATCTGTCCGCAGGTGTCCCTGAAGGCACAAATTTTTTTTCAGAAGTCCGTTACTGTAAAGTAATGAATAAGTAATATCAAAAATGCAGATCAGAGAGTACCCACTGAAGGATGTTCAGACTTTTCACCCCAGGGATACTATTCTCACAGCTGTTCTTCACAGGTAATTAGGAACATGTAAAACCAGACAGTGCAGAATATACTGTCTCTGTGCAGGAACAAAGGCACTGACCTGCAGTGTCTAATCTGCAGGCAGTAGGAGTCATCTGGGTTTTGTCACCAGGTTCTCAGTCTCTGACTGAAGCAGCTTTGGTGCCCTGTTTCGTTAGCTTCATATTTTCATGTCTTACAGTCTCTTCTGTCAGAACTAATTACTTTATCTATTATAAACTGTATTTTAACTCTATTTTAAACTGTATCATTAATGCCTATGTTTGCATCAGGAGTATAAAAATGCACCACTGGATCAAAAAAAGTAGGGGGTTCCCTTAGGCTAGCTCTTCGCTACACTTTTCAAAGCTCATTATGTCAGCCATCAAATCTCTGTTTTAAGCTGCATAATTTGTTGTACTTAGTTTCATCAGATGGAGCATACAAATGCATCACAGCATTGGGATTAAAAAGTAAATATTTCTTTTAGTGTAGTGCATGGCCTCTATTGTGTTGGGTATTCAACAGAGAACAGCAGAGACCCTCAATTCAGCCAAATGCAGTCAGCGAGGCCTGGACCCATACAAATCAGAGCCGAAGCTTCTTGGACCTCACCATATCTCTGCAAGACAACTAGCAATAATTGCTTGGGTTTTGACAGGTAGCTAATGGCTAATTTACTTTGCTCTCTGTCTCTAGACTTTTCTGGAGTACTCTGATGCAGGTGCCAAGTTTGTGTTTGGTGACAAATACATGGACCATTTCTTTGCTTTTAAGGTAAGATGGTTGTTATGCGCTGTATGTGACAGATATACAATGGAGAAAGGAACAGTATAGCTGGGAAATAGACTTATTGTATGTCTTGTGATACCTATGTAGTCACCAGAGAAATCAACAGGTAAATTATTCCTTATTATGGGACATTCTGAATAGAAGATTTGGGATCCCTTTCATTCACTGCTATACACTGAGTTAGATTGCACTTATTTAGCCTACTTATAACAGCATGTATTGCATGTAGACAGAACTTTAGGATATTTTTCTACAAAGAATAGGTTAAAAGGCTTGTACCTGACCACTGACACAAATATTACCTCCTGTCTATCTCCCCCACCTCTCCATGAGTAAAAGTGTTCTGCCATGCTATGCTATTGTAGCCTTAAATGCTGTGCAGACAACTGCCTCACAGACGTTCCTCCTGAAGAATTGGAAAGCCTAGATGTGTAATTTATACCTGGTAGGAGAGCTAGAAGCTGCATGAGCAGGAAGAATTACATGATATTGCATTGGTATTACCTTAGTAAGAGCCCAGGGAGATTTCCCATCTCTCTCTTAAGCGACCTTTTTGGGAAACAGCTGGAATACAGTTTATCTGCTCTGTGCTCTCTAATCTGCACCAGCATCCTTCCTAGTTTTGCTCTGAGAATTAGCCTATGCCACAATGCCTGTTTAGGCTGGAAGCAAGAACATACAAAGCAAAAAAAAAAAAAAACAAACCTCCCAAACCCCAAATCAACCCAAATAACAAATAAATAACTCCCAAACAAATATGAGAAATGTATTAGGACTTACTCAGATACCATTCTTTTGGTATTTCAGATTCCTGGCCATGGCCTTTAATCTTTCTTGAGTTAATGTTCTGAACTAGATATTTTTCAAACTTAGCTCTTTTATTACTTGAGAAAGAAGATGCTATATCTCTCAAATAGCGTGCTATTAAGAATAGTGAGAACATCATAGAGGGTAAAATATAATTTGGCATTTCATCAATAAATATGATTTATGTTTCAAGAGTCGTACTTTTGGACTGATAAGGAAGCACTTTCCAGGCTCCTCTCACATTTACTCTATTGAGTAGTCAAAAATTTTTACTCCCAATTACATGTTTTAGGGATGAAATTGCTAAATTCCCACCCCCATGTTGTTTTTCCCTTGGTTTTTTACAAGGCCTTATGAATGTGATTCTTTCAAAGTGATATTAAGTGCCTCAGTGATTAAGCAAAATACTTTGCTTACTAAAGCCATAACTAGGGACTTGACCGCCGTAAGTTCTGTGTAGGTAAACATCCATAATTCTTATTCTATGGTTCAAGCTAGCAGAACCATAGATTCTAGAAGATGATAACAGGAACAAGTAGATTATTCACACATTAAAAAACAAGAAAACAAAACCCATGAGTTGATTTTCAGATCTGCATATATATAAGAATATATGTGTAGTAAACAGTGGCAGACAAGTGAACAGCAATACCAAAACATGTTCCATCTGCTCCTCCTGTAGACAGGGAATTCCCTTTTCCAATGACAGTGAGTGACAGCCAGCCTATTCTCTCTTGGAACACTTGTCATTTATTTAGACATTAAGTTGGTTCAAAATGCTATTTGTGTCTTTTAGAGATTTTATGAGGTTTCCATGTTGTGATGAGCTCTCCAAATCTTGCCCCAGGATATCTCAAAGCATCCTCCAAAAGAGAATGTTTAGCTCTTGAGAGATTAGACAGGGGACAGGATATGTCTTCACAGAAAAAGTCAGAGTCCAGCTCTATCCATACTGCATCCTTAGCAATATTCAGGGACACATCAGTTTTCTGCCAAGTTAGGTGGACATATTACTAGAGCAGACACTTCCCATGTGTGCATATGTGCATCGATATGGGTGTTCTGACCAGTCCCACCAGTCCCCCAGTGCCTTTAAGCACATGGTTCTAGAATCACTAATTAGTCGTAAATGCATTTGCATGTATAAACATTAAATGTGTATTTGTGTATACAGATGCAGAATTTTAGAGTTCTGGAAAAAAACCCAGTTGCCCACATAAACAAGCACATCCAAGTACTTAAGTAGATGAAGAAGACCTCTTAGTATTAAGTCTTCTATCCTGTTGACTCTGAAAGGCAAAGCTTGCTTTGAGCAAGCAGGAAATTCGACTTCTATTAAATCTGTATCTTCCTTTTTACACCGGGAGGGTTACAGCTCCTAGAGTCAAGCTTTGCTTTGAGAGTCAAGCTTTAGGAGCATATGAAAAAGCAGGATGTTCCTTAAACATCAGTAGCAATTTCTTTAAAGGAAAATAAGGAAAAAGTTAAACATCAAGCCACAAAAGGGAGGGGAGTTGAGAGCAGCCAATAATTTTAACTCCCTACTCTTCATGGTAATAACAAGAGAAAAGGCAGGGGAGAAAGAAATTGCTTTTACTGAATTAAATTTTCCACTATTACTGCATGGCAAACTATCCCTACATGATTGCAAAAAGGGTCATAGAGTCAAACTAGAGAAAGCAGCATTATATTAACTTGTTGAACAGCAAGACAATATTGGTTAATTGCACTCTGCCCTTTCATTGAAAGGTTTTGATCAGCAAAATTGAGCTTCTAAATGTTTATCAAAATTGTTGATAGTACCAACTCTCCTCTAGAAAGGCATAGCTTCTATTTATTGAAAAGATCTGAACCAACAAAGTGGTTTATTGTTTTTCATTCTATTACTGATTTTATTTATAATACATTATGTCATTTGTGAACACACATGAAAGCCTCCTAATCCTAGTAGTTGTGGGAAAATTACTGGGGACCCCGTGGACAGGTAACTGGGGATACAATTAGAGGAAACTGGGCAGTTATACTGGCATCTTAACAGGAACTACAACAGTATGGAAATTACACAGTAAATTACAGTTGCTGCTCCCTGGATGGAATGCATTTGGCTTGACTTAAAACCTATTCCATAGTGATTCCCTATCACCTGCTGAGGGGGATGGAATGAAGGGTAGAGTGGAGTGGAGACACCACGGCCAGGCTCTGTTGAAGTCTTTTTGAGGAAGGTAGCTTGGTGGTTCTCTGTAGCTGATAAAATGCACACCACCTGTCAGCCCAGGGAGAGAGAGGAAGACGTCCCACTGCTGAGCCAGCAACTGTGGCAAAATCCCTCTCCATAGATTAATTTGCTTCATTAAAGCCTAATAACAAAAATAATGCGCACCTTCAAGCCAAAGTTATTTGCCCCTGAGGTACAACCACCCCTCACTGGGCATGCGCTCTACGTTCTTTTTGACTGTATCTCTAAAAGCAGATGGGGAGAATTTTGTGTTAATCGGTAACAGTGAAGGTATGTATGACTAGAGTCACTCAAGCTCCACCTAAACACAAAGAAATAGTGTATAAGTAAGTTGAGAATGGGGGAAAAGTTAGGGAAGGCTCCATTGTTACTGCCGTGACCAGCTGATGGGCTGAACCTGTCTTCTCCCCCACAGGGACGCCTGTTGTGTAAGAACCAGACTCTGTGTACCCTGAATATTTTACTGGGGATTAGAGCTTATCTCTGTAGTCCTTCAAGTATATTTTTGCAGTCAGATATTATCATCAACAATCTTCAAAACTTAACTTGTCATGATTTTCTATTAATAAAGAGTGTTATTCCATAAAGTGTTAGTGTAGATCTTTCGTCGATGCTAGCAGTCACTAGTGGTGGGCAACACACTCTAATAAAGGGGAAGACTGGCTGAGGGGTCTCCCTTGAGCTGGTGGTATGTGTTCCGGACTAAGTTGAACCACCCTCCAATCCAGCAGGACTGCTCAGCGAAGTGTCCCCCTAATGGGATGCTGAGATACTGGTTGGGAACACGGAGTTTGGCTTTCCTGGTACACTGACAGACAAATCAAACACTAACGGTCGAGGAAGCCTCCCCTTTTCACGTGACAGTGGTATTGTTTTAGCTGTAACTAATCTGTCAGACTAATTTTGGACCTTTTGGGGGGATTTTTCTTTCTGTTATATACTAGCTTGGAGGTGGTGGGATGTGTACTTAACATACTTGAGAATCGAGTGTTACATTAATTTTTTTCAGGATGAAAACCCAACACATTTAGTAATCAGACAGTGGGTTTGGCATTCATACAATTCTTTCAAATAATGTCGAAGGGAAGTACTTTTCAGACTCCACAATAAGAGACCTAAATTCACTTTCTGTATTTAATAAGTATATGCCTTTGAAGAGATTCTGTTTAAAGAATGTCAATGGTTAAACTGACTCAAACAAAACTAACTATAAACTAGTGTATATCATGCTAAACCAGACAGTTTCAAAATAAGTGCAGTCATGTTAGAAAAGTATGTTGATAAATGAGAATTATTTAATTCCAGCACAAACAAATCTGGAAGGTCAACAATTTTACAGTGTAAATGTAAACTTAATGATGAGTTTTCAATACTTATAAGTACAACTCCAAAGTCATGACTTTTTAAAAAAAAATTAAATGGCCTAAAGGACAGGAAACCACTCTAAAAGTTTTAATGATCTTATGTCTTCAAACTAGGTACTGCCAATTGTGGTTTTCTTCAGTACTGTTATGTCTGTGCTTTACCATGTTGGATTCATGCAGTGGCTTATTGGAAAGGTATGCTCTTTTGCCTGTTAGGTAGTCTTTTGGCTAGAGTGGGAAAGTTTTTGAACACATGCAGAGGAATTGTAGCCTGGAAATAGTTCCAAATATTACCATTGTAAAATCTTAAATGGCATCACATAGCACACTTTCCGTCTCTCAGTCTGGTTTCATTTCTTATGTCATATTATTTGTTAGATTTGCCTGGCTAGCTTTAACGTTCCTCAGATGCTATACTTACTTAAATCTTCCTCTCTCCTTGCCCTTCTCCCAGCCCTCAAAGTGCAAGATGGAGATTAAATCAGAGACAGTGGATTTCTGCTTTCTGCTAAGCATTGCAACAGCAATTGCATGTACCTTCCTATCACAGATACCCAGATAAGATCAAAGCATGTTCCTCACCTCATTCTCTAAGCATTCATTTCTGTCAGCTCCTATGTCTAGTGCTAGTGTCTACTAAGATAAGATCAAGCCTACTTTCTGTCCTCTCTGTCCAATAAACCTATCCAAAAAATCTTCCTCCATGGTAGTAGTTAAACCTTATTTTGAAGATGTTCTTAAGTTAAAAGTACTTTGCCCCTTACATTTACAGGATTATTATATTAGCACCATGAACCTCACATAGGTGACATTAGTGTGCTAAAATTGCAATGAAACATTTTTAGCCTTAATCTAAATTTCACATTTTTTCCCTTCATATGATACAACTCTCTTTGGACAAGAACACAAATAATAAGAACACATAAAATTATCTGTTTTGTTTAATTTAGTTTAACTTTTTTGTGCCCACAAGGAGCCTGGAGTACTCTCAGTTCTATTAAATTACTCCTCTTCTGTCTTATTTTAGCATGCAACTATTACATGAATGTGCTATACCTTGAAGCTGAAATCATTAAGTCAGGAAATATTGTAACATGTCTCTGAACTCTTAGAATGATACGATTAACTCAAGAACAGCATGGAACAAGTTGACCAAATTTTTGTTTCTTTTTTTAATAATTTTAGGTTGGTTGGGTAATGCACATTTTCATGGGGACAACTCCTGTTGAGTCTCTGGTAGCTGCAGGTAACATATTTGTGGGACAGGTGAGTTGGAGCACAGAAAAACATGCTAACACAATGTTGCAGAATATAGGGAAATAATGCTGCTCATTGAGCATTTGCCTATTAAAAAATTAATCTCTTACAAAGCCAAGATTCCACTACAGCTAGTCTGATGGTTGATTTCCAAAATTCCAGTATGTTTATATGTTGGCAATGATGCACAATGGGGTAGATTTGGGAAGCAGAAATGTTTTCCCAACACAAGGTCAAGCATAAATGTAGGTGATAGATCTTCCTACAAGACTACTCCAAGGCTATAAAGAAATGAGGGTTCTTTTCCAATTGAAGAGATGGCACACAAAGCAGGCAAGAGCAGGAGAGAGAGACAATGCAGAAAACTCAGATCCAGGGCTAGCAGTACAAGGCCTTATCCACAAACAGTGGGCAGCATCCAGGAGACCACTATAATAGGAAATTAATTAAACCCACATTTACAGTTTCTGTTCCAAGCTTAAAAGCTATATAGAAAGATCACCAATTAGTGACCTAGTCCAAATGCAGTATTAGCATGATATTTAACAGTGGTACACGACCACTGCATACTGCTTCAAGATTTAGAGTAGTACCTCTGCATGACACTGTCTCCAGGATGTGCTCACACACATGTCAGAGGGGCATGTTTCACTTGACTGACCGCTTTATCTGTGGCTCACACCAGTGGCTGTCCCTAAGTCACTTAAAATTGGAAAATAATTTCTTGGCAATTTCACTGTGCCTTTCAGAGAGAGAGCAAACTAGCCAGACTTGTCTTCAGACATTCTCCTTCTTCGGATAAAAATGCCTCAATCTATTAAAATTTGAGTACTTGCTAGCACTAGGAATAACTAGTCAAAGACACTTAAGAAAGTGTGATGCAGACACTCATTTTTCTGTGCTTTTAACAAAAGAAATCAATGTGCTTTTATTATAAATTTCTTAATTTAGTGCTTGTTTTTCACTTCCAGACAGAGTCCCCTCTCCTGGTACGGCCCTACTTACCATATATCACCAAATCTGAACTCCATGCAGTCATGACAGCAGGATTCTCAACTATTGCTGGAAGTGTCTTAGGAGCATATATTTCTTTTGGGGTAAGACAGCAGAAGAGAACTAGAAAATATATGGTTTATCTGAAATCTAAATATGAAGCCCAGCTAAAATGCTTTGAAAGTATCCCTCAATCATTTCCACTGTTTGTTTTCTTCATCTCTGAAGGAATTAACCATCAAAATCCCCTGTCTTCTGATAGCTCGTTCTCTTCCTTATGAGCAATATAAACTTTTAATGACATCCTGTAAAAAAGTCTTCCAAGCAACTAAGAAATTTTTTTGCTTTCCTCCATGTTCGTGCATTGTACGGTAATCACAGAATATTTTCTGTCACCTGGAATTCTAGGTTTCCTCCTCCCACCTACTGACTGCTTCTGTCATGTCAGCACCAGCATCATTAGCTGCCTCCAAATTATTCTGGCCTGAAACTGAAAAGCCTCTGATAACTCTGAAGAGTGGTCTACAGATGGCAAAAAGGTAAGCTGATCTAGGCACTAGTTAAAACTACTGCAAAAATGAGATTTGGAAAAATAATCCCTCATGTATAAATTTTAGGGAGACTACATGGTAGGTGTGCAAGCAATAAATTAATTACAGACTAATGTACTGCAAATGGTTGATTTATTTGTTCAGGTGAGTGTGCCCAATTACAGTCTAACATATGCCAAGGACCTGGGCCAAACTGTAAATTCTGCAGAGAAAGAGGGAAATGCCTACCTGATGTGACCTGCCAGGAGGCTTTCCCATTTGTAATGTTGCTGTCTTTTTTCTATAATGAATCTCCAAATGCAAATATGTAAAAGCAAGGGCAGAGCAGTCATTTCCACCAGCAGCAAACTTGTTGCCCATCTGCGGGGAGACTTCCCTTCAGTATGACAGGCAAAGCAAAAAGGCTTCTAAGGATCTGTTCCTGAATGGCCCAGGCATTTCTGCAAGGGCTACGTGGAAGAGCAGTGACCACTCCTTAATCCTAGCAGTGCTGCAGTACTGAGACCTGATCCATATCTTCCCATCTGAATGTACCAGAATTCATCCTCAGGGCACCACAAGCATACACTTCATATGTCTGCCATGGGGACCGACAGGAAAAGCCAACTTCACCTCATCATCCCTCTTCATTTTTTTCTTTATGAGATAACAGCTTCAATACTAGACATCTAATCAAGTGCATGTACCTTTTAGTTCTGTTATTTGTTTTTAAATTTTAAAATGTTCACACTCTGGTTTTCTCTTCATTGGCAAAGTGAATCAAAGAATCTGCTGGAAGCAGCCAGTCAGGGTGCCTCTACCTCCATCAGGCTGGTAGCAAACATCGCCGTGAATCTGATCTCCTTCCTTGCCCTGCTGAGCTTCCTTGATTCAGCCCTTTCTTGGGTGGGCAGCTTGTTTGACTATCCACAGCTGAACTTTGAGGTATGGTCTCCAGGTTCTTCATGCAGCTTACATACAGGCGTAATTTGTCTGTCTGAAATTTAAGTGTTTATGTGGTTTATTTGTATGGTTTATTTGTTGTTGTTTTATGTTTTAACATGATCTAAACCCATATTTTACTTGTATGTTCTGAGAAAGTTCCCAACTGTCAAAGTCAAATTTTTTGCCATGTAAGTACTTCTGTATCTATTAGTCCACTTAAAATTTCCCTCTGTCGTGTTCTAGCTAACCCTCAGAATATGTTTACATAGAGTATGCTAGCACCTGCCTCCTGACTTGGCAGTGCAGCAGATCTGTCAGTTACACACTTGCCAAGCTATTAACATCATCTTCAGCTAAACATTAAAGTGGCTTTGCCTTCAGGGAGACCCATCAAACCCTTAATGCTCACTAGGTTCACTTAGCTGGGGACACTGCAGCGAGGCTGGATTGTCTGAAACCACACTCAGCATAGTTAAAACGTAAAACTGTACCCAAATCACTCAGCTGAACAAATAGATTTCAAACAGGTCTTCTGTTTGAACCTAGGTGCATATGTCATTTTTGAGCCAATGTAACCATCTTGTTTCAATGGTTTGGGGCTTTTTGTTTTGCAAGACACAAATAAAAGCCCTATGTGTAACATGGATATAACTTGTGTTAAAGGTTTTGCAGACAATCATTACAGATGTGCCTTCAGCAATACTGTTTGCAATTATTAGCAATACTAATACCCTGCACAGCTTTTACAGATGCCTCACTGCACCCCAGACACCCACAGCTGAGGAAAGGCGTGCCTCAGGCATACTAATGCAAGGGCTGGCATTTTAATTACTGCTGGATGGTGTACGATTTGGACAGACAGACAGTCCACAAGGAGTTGAGACACACAGACACGATGCATGTAGCCATCCTTGTCTCAGAAGAGATACTACCTTCTACTACCTTTTGTGGGCAGAGAAACTAGCCAGGAATAGTAATTGCTTAAAGACCTCCATTATATTACCTGAGGACAATCTGACCAAACCCTTTCATGGTTGGAGTTTTTTCTCTTATAAAAATAAGCCATACTGTGATACGGGATTTCTTTTTCAATTTGCATAAAACTTATAATACCAGGAAGAAACAGGTACAGCTGTAATTGTGTCAGATGCAGAAGTTTTATGCAGAGACAACGCTTTTGTTTACACCAGTTGGTGTTCAATAACCTGGTAATTAAGCGTGTTCATTAACACATTTGATTTAATCAGCAGAAGAATTAGACTTCTCAGTTCTCTTATCAGCTCTTATAGTTCAATCTTCCTTTTTTTCTTCAAACACCATGCCTAATTTGAAGCCATTTTTGGAGGGGAAAAAAGGCACAGGAAACTTTGATTTATTTTAGATATAAAATTAGGGACATACATAAATATTTTGTTATATCTAGAATCCAGGTTAGTGTTTTTAAAATTACTCAAGCTTGCCTTACTATTAAAAACTCCCCCAGAGGCATTGGCAGCCAAAATTCAAGGCCGATTTTCCTCTGCTGAAATAAAACCATCCTTATTTTAACTTTAGAAAACTTACTGTATGCCATTGTTCTTTGACCAACCATATTTTTTGACCTACTTTGTCTTGTATATTTTGCAGAACATTTGTGCTTATATCTTCATGCCATTCTCTTTCATGATGGGAGTAGACTGGGAAGACAGTTTTATTGTTGGTGGACTACTAGGTTACAAAACTTTTTTCAATGAATTTTTGGCTTATGAGCGCCTTTCAAAACTGATTCACAACCGAGAAAATGGTGGAAGCATGTACATTAATGGTGTGAAACAGTATATGAGAGTAAGTAACATTTTCTGTTCTGCAGATTTATTTGATCTAATATTTTAGTGTTGAAACAACTTATTTTTTAATATGGCCATAAAATGGTTGCATAGTACTCTTAAGTATGTCTTAGAATGACAGAGTTCAGTTAGGAAAGTGCAGCATTCTGTGAGGCTGCCATAACTGTCATTACCCTAGCTATCTTGAACAAACGTAGAAACAGAAGGACATCATCTTGGGGAATACGCAGTGTCCCACAGGACACTGCACTTAAGACAGAGGCTGTCCTCAAGGCAAGTTTCTTCTTGCTTGATTCTTAACTAGCACTTCCCTATGAGCTACTTTCCCAAGAAAATCCTGAGGAAGAACTTGAGGATTCATGTGGCCTCAGAGGTTTGTCCAAGCATTAAAAGAGAGGCTTCCAGCAAGATCTAGCAAATGGTATTACTTGGCACACCTTTGCTGTAGGCTATTGTTCTCTCTGCAGAGGGCAGTAATAAAAGACATGTATTGCATGGCATATACCTCCCTTGCCTCATGTAGTCCAACCAGTCTATTTCAATTGAGATTTCCAGCCTTGTCCCACCTCTCATTCACAGTCTACACAACAGACATGTAGCTCTTACTACAGTGCTCTGAGGAAGGCAGGGCTAAGGGCCTCCTAGGTGTGTGCAGGGGACCAAAGGTCATGCAGTAATTAAAGCTGACCTTTGCAGACAGGACCTCTCCACCATCTGGCATTCACATGCACAGCACAGGCTGAATTCATCCTGAGCACAGACAGCTAAAACTTTACACCTACATTGATCCTTCTTTCTCAAATTGAGACAAATGATCACTGTTGAGAAACCCTTAGCTAGAAAGCATTTTGTACAGTTCTTATTTGCTTCTTGGAATCAGGTGGGATGCTGTGGATACCTCTGATACTGAAACACAAAACCAAGTTCTTGACCACTTGCATTCCTCATTAACAGAACATATTTCACATGTGGCGATAGAAAGCCAGATGGTCTGATCGAATATTCACACCCTTGCCTGAGTATCCATTACCAGTGCTCCTGAAAATCCTGGCAGTAAAATTCTGGGCTGCAGTGATCTTTGATGTGCCCTGCTATAGCTGTGTTTCCTTCTACTACATACAACAAGGATTTCCTGCATGAGTGAATGAAGTTTTTCCAGCCTGGAATTCAGCCTTAAGGCACAGATCCTATGAANCCCCGAATAAGATGTCATATAGAACATTCGCATTCACTTCTAATACCTGTAAAGAGCTGCACTAGCTTCCATGGTGAAAAGCTCTGAGATACATAAACAATTTTGATTCATAATTCTAGTAAAAATTGGCTGGTAACCATTACAATTACAGTTTAGGTGACGGTGTGCTTGGCTTCCATTTTTATTTCTCTTCAGCTTTAGAGCTCTAATTCATCCATACACAGATATTCACTCAGACCGAGCAAACAAGTGTCTTCACCTGAGTCATTAATTACATGGCTTCCTGTTTTCAGCGCTAGGAAAGTGCAAATAAAAGCAGGGAAATCACAGTACACAGAGCTTTTTCTAGGAAAAGCTGGTAGAGTGGGTACTTGAAAAACATTTTCCTGCATTTGTGCAGATTGATTGAACGTATCTACAAATTGATGTTCATAAAAGAGGAATTAAAACAGAGAAACTTATAATAAACAGGAAACCTGCTAGAACACTCTCTCATTTTTAGCTTAAAAACACTGAGCCTAAAACATAGTAAACAGGAATTCAGAGCTGCCAGGAGGACAAAAATCCATTTGCAGAGATATGTTGCCTCCTTCCTCAAAATGCTCGAACTACATTTGCCTGAAGATTTGCAAGGTTTGTAGCCTGATTTCACCTGAAGTCATTTTGTGAGGGGTCCCTCCGTGGAGGCAAAGGCCAACCTTGTCTCTGCTCTGTGGTCCAGGTTTAGCTGGTATTACCCAAGGGAAAAAAGGTGGCAGAAGTCAGTATGGAAATGAGCTGTTAATGGGGATTCCAAAATCATAATGTCCCTCTCTGCCTGTTAACACATAAATGTACCCACTTCCTACGAGACCCATTTGCCTTCCCTGGACAGGGTGGATCATGCACAAAGCAGCTTTTTACATAGAGCCCTCTACTAATTCAGGGACAAAGACGTCAGGGATGCATACTAAAAGCTGAGGTTTCAACAGAGTTTTATAGACGCATCTAGCTATGAAAAACAAGTTATAGCTCTCTGACTCATACCTTCAGAAAACAGCAGCTAAATTGCCAGGACTAAGATAAGAATTTTTTTTCTTTAATTACTAGGACTCAATTCAACAAGGCACAGCAATATATATGAAAAGTAAAGTCATCACATGGTTTATGAGTCTTCACATGGGCAGTGGGTATAAAAGCCTGTGACTTTCAACAAGAGAGTAAGTCTGCCATTCTGAAAGCCACACCTTGAGCAGCAAGCAAGCAAAACAAAGTGATTTTAGTAGTCGAAGCCCTGAGCCACGACATGTTTTCAGACCTTATATTACAATGAGCTGTTTCAAACCACTCAGAGGGTGTGTGTTTGCTTTTCAGGTTCGCTCTGAAGTCATCGCCACTTATGCTCTTTGTGGGTTTGCCAACTTCGGCTCCCTGGGACTGGTAATAGGAGGCCTGAGTAAGAACCCCTCTAACAGACAATTTGTTTGTTGAGTAAATACCAAAGAAAACACCCAAAGGAACAGGCTGTGGGTGAAGCTAAGCAGCATTAGGGGCTGAGCAGCTGCTTTGCCAAGGCCTAGCACTCAACTGTGAATGGAAGGGCACCCAGAGGGGCGCAGGCTTTGGCGTGGAGGTACTGGGGGAGGTACTGATTGAAAGGGTAGGGAACCAAGCCCTTCTGATAGCCCTCACTGTTCAGCCCTCAAACATGAGCCTGAGCTACTACAACCCATGAGCTTCAGGAGGAGCAAATCATCTCCATAGCATGCTGGTTTGAAAGATGAAGTTGGCTGTTTCCTGTAAAAATATCACATACATGCAGTAGTCCTATAGGGAAAGAAAAAATTGTGGTTTTCAGAAAAAGAAAAATTAAAAACCATCTGAATTCCTCACCAGGCAGTCAGAATTGCTGGCAGTCCTCTTTACTGTGAAGTCCCACTGGCCTCTGCAGTGCCAGCAATGGGATAGCATAGAGGAATAAGACCCAACCATGGGGACATACTTCTCTGAAGGGCACAATCAGCCAGTGCAGATGTGCAAACGGCCAAAGCAAACAGAAGTTACCATTTTATACAAAAGCCCCCCTCTTAACAGAGAGAGCCAACACTGGCACTTGACCTTCAAATAGCCCACTATAAAATGTCTCATTTTTCCTCTGTGTTTCCCTTAGTTCAAACTGCAGGGTGGGAAATTCCTCTTGTGGGGGCAAAAGCTGGCAGGTTCATCTTACCTATATGTATATCTGTTTGACATACACTTTATATTTTTTTTTCCTAGCAAGCATTGCTCCTTCAAAAAAGAAGGAAATAGCCGATGGTGCTTTCAGAGCAATGATTGCAGGAACTGCAGCTTGTTTCATGACAGCCTGTGTTGCAGGTAAAGTGCTTGGGTTTGGTGTCCCCTACAGTTGCTGACCATCACATGGCAGGATTAAAAGCTGGTATGAGACAAAAGTTCCTGAAAACTAGCGTATGAAAAGATGTAAAGATTTTAGTTCTTCCATTATGCCTTTTCTATTTTTTTTTTTTTTGGGTGGGGGGTGGTGTTGGGGTTTTTTTGTTGTTTTGTTTGTCTGTGCACAACACATGACAAAGCAAGTTACAGATGAGTTACAATCCCTCCTCCACACCACTAGGCACAGAAATAGAGAACTAATTTTGCAAAAGAAACAGAAAAGTGGAATGAAAGAGTGTAAAAGAGTGAGGGGGAAGTTTAACAACTCTTTGTCTTAATGTTATATTAATATTTTGAGTGGATATGATTTCTACAGAATGCTTAGGCTAGTGAAATGGTCCTAAAATGGGACCCCAAAACAGATGCTTATTTTCAAAATTTCACCTTCAATCTGAACGAAAATCACAATGCAACAGCCATATTAGGGAGTAAATTTAAAATAGTATTATACTAATTATTCAAAAGATTAATTAATTAACTAGTTATGGTTCAATAGGTAAAATTTATCCCCAGTATTTAACAATCCAATTTCCACCTCTCTTTTATAAGCATGTAATATACAAAATTGTGTTATGAAGGTTAAACCACATGTATTTCAATAGTGATCATAGTACTTATTGTAGCTAAAACCACTGTGTCTGTTTCTACTACTTCTCTATGCCTCTGTGTTCATGGTAGCAACAGAAACATCCACGTTTTAAGGATAAGCCCACACTGTTTTCTGAAGGCTACAGAACTAGCACACTTAAAATAGCAATAGTCTCACAGCCATCCATAATATTTTAATACATGACACTACTCTGCATAACTGACGAATCAGGAAGCCCTACTATAATGTATCATTTCACAGAACTGATCTTAAATAATAATATTGAGAACAGCCACTGGGAAAATCTTTCCAAAATAATAGAATGTGCTTTGGAAAGAAAATTGCATTCCACCCACTACTGCCATGGCAAATGCTTTCCTTCTGCTCAGGAGAAAGTAGAAAAGCCAAGCGATTCCTATAACCCCAGTTAAGAATATACTACTATTGTATCCAAGTTCCACAACACTGCATACAGAAGGAGCTGTGACTTTCATATTTTTGTGTCTTCGTTGCTCCAGTGCTGACATTACTATTTGTAGGAAATTTTGGAGAACATCTAGCAAAGCAAACTCATTTTCAACAAAATAAAAGGTTCTGTATTTAGTTGCACCCCTATAAACACAACATAACTCCATTTTAGTTAAAGAAAACTCCCTGACCCAGTAGTGAGAAAGGCATTACTACACACTACTAGTATCATTATAAGGGGCAGAAAGCCAAAATTATCTAAACCTAACAGGTTGCTATACTTTATTTTCTACAAATAAAAAGTAAATAAATGGTTGTGCCTTCTCCTTAATTCAGTACTTTAAAAATGATTCAGATTCTTCTAAAATCACATAGTTCAAGGGTTTTGATCTTGTACCTTTGCATAATCACCTCAGGTGGTGATTTTGCGTCAGCCAGGATGGTTCATTTGATCATGCCCCCATGACTCACATCCCCAAGTTTTATCTTCCTCTTCATTACTCATTAAGAAAATTGTAACTTACTTCACAGGAATGCTGACTGTCCCCGGTTTGGAAGTTCCTTGCCACATCTTATTAGGAAAGGCTTCCAACTTCACAGATTTCCCTGACTACAGCACAGAGCTTGTTAAATGCTGCCAGCATCTCTTCACCAGGTATTGAGGAATTCTTTATCCTCTAAGAGCATAATTTAGGAAGCTCATATATTCTCTAAAAACCTATTTTTTTGTAAATTTCTTTTCTTTCTTAGGCACCTGCTTTCAGAACTTGCATCTTTTACAGAAATGTGTATTTTAATGCTGTTGAATTGTTTTCTTCTTCTCAGGCCTTTTTCTGTTGCATGACAAATACATACAGAACCAACAGACAATTCAAAATATCTTTGTTGAAACCTTCTTGTGAGAGGACGGGCAGGCACTGGTCTCTCCTCTGTGGTGACCAGGGACAGGACATGAGAGAATGGCCTGAAGTTGTGTCAGGGAGGTTTAGGCTGGGTATATAGAAAAAGGTTCTTCCCCCAGAGGATGGTTGAGCACTGGAACAGGTTCCCCAGGGCAGTGGTCACAGTACCAGCCTGACAGAGTTCAAGAAGTGTTTGGACAATGCTCTTGGGCACAGGGTGTTACTCTTGGGGATGTCCTGTGCAGGGCCAGGGGTTGGACTTGATGATCCCAGTGGGTCCCTTCCAACTAAGCTTATTCTGTGATTCTGTGTGAGCAACCCAAAAGACTAAAGATAGATTTTTATGTAAAGATTCAGTAGCACAGCTCATGTTTATCTCAAATACTAACAAAACCAAATCAAATATTTGGAGTAATAAAATGTTAACGTAGTATTTGAGGAGAGCAATAGCTGAAGAAAAGTCAGGAGCCTTTCTCTTTTCTGTCTGTGAATGTGACTGAAGATAATAGTAATCGGACCTGTTTATATTGAAAACTTTACATGCATTTAAAGTTGAAAAATATTCTGTGATAAATTGTATTTCAAGGAAGAGATATATACTGAAGTTAAATAAGGAAAATATTCAGATGTACTTAAAACTATCTCAAAAAGAACCAAAGGTCAATGCATTTAGGTTATGGCAAGAACTTTTCAAATTTGTCTTAATGCGCTGCTTTTCTTTTTCTTAATTTTCACAACTAATTGCTTTAGAAATAAATACTCTTAATTCATCCTTTTTCCTTGCTGTTGAAAATAGAAGGACTTACACAGCAAAAATAATCTCTGGGTACATTCAGTCATTCTTATTTTTTCATTACTCCAACTTTTGCCCATCACACTAATTTTAGTTTTAGCTACCAGCTTGCTACAAAGACAAGAACTTGCTCTATTTTCAGCAGAATCAATGTTAAGCAGATGATTCAAAAATGTAAAAATATTGAATAGAGTAGTGAAACCCTCAGTCATTTCAGTTATCTAGGGAAATATACCATAGGCATGAGGACTTTATACAGAAAACCAGGAATTATCCTGATAAAAAGGGAGAACATGTGGATGTGGCACTTGGCTGCTGTTTGGAAAATATTCTCTTGTTTCATTTCTCATGAAAATTTTAACACCTCTAAAGTTGCTTTGGGGAAAGTATGCGTTCCCATGTGCATGTGTGTGTGTACATATACAGCAGAGAAAGAGAGATTCTCATGACAAAATTCTGTGATTCTGTGAGAAGGAATTTCATCTGATTTCTGCTTTATTTCCTTCCCCAGTGCAAATCATTCGGAGGAGATCTTTCCTGGAGGAAACTACAGTCTGAGTTCCTGGAAAGTGTGTTGCCAAATTCTGGGTCAACCTGCTTTTCATTGCACTTAGGTTAAGTTTTAATTTTTTTGGGAGGATAGATCATAAATAAGAACGGTGTTCCTTGGAAGAAAGGAAATAAAAAATGTCCTTTGCCACAATGACTGTGAATTTCCATCATACAATCTTTATTTTTCATCTCTTACAAGCCCAATTCCTCTGACTTGCTTGGAATTACTCATAAATTAACCTGGGATAGCGGGAAGACACCTCTTGCTGTAGAATTCTTCAAATTACAAATAAGAGTAGAAGAACATTTCTAAGCCTGATTCTGCTGTCTTCATTTCTACCATGAAACTGACCAATTTGCCAGATAAAACTGCTGTAGGCACGAAGAAAATAAGATTAAGAAGATTTGGCTGCCACTTACAGAAAGCTATGAACTAGAAATAATGTTCAGATTTGCCATCCATTTCAAATAGTATTTCTGCCCTTTTTGATAGCAAAGAAGTGTTTTTTGCATAAAGAGAAATGACTGTTAACAGAAATCTGCACATTCTGCAGAGATAACTATATATTGTTATATATAACTACAGAGATAAATATATATATATATATGTATACACACACATATATATAGATAGATACATATGTATATATCCACCTATAGCTAGGTAACTATAGCTGCACATGAACTAAGCTGAAAACATGCGTTATACCTCACCAGCTTGTCCACTGAAGCACCCAATCTGAGGGCTAGCCACTCTGTGCCATAGTCCTCTTTCTTCTGCCCACAGGAGAGTGTAGGAGGTTGGTCCCAGTTTAGAGTTAACTCATATGAATGATAATATCCAGGCGCCAAGTAAAGTTTCCTGTATTAATTCTTCTGAATCTATGTTTTTAGCCATTGTGAAAATTGATCCTGGAGTCACCAACCAGGAACTTTTACGCACATTTGAACATTTTCAAATGCATGTAAAATCAGGTTCATACCATGACTACTCCCGGAAAAAGCAAGATTAATGTGGAAGACCTCTAAAAGATCCTCTTGAAGAGGAAAATCTGTTATGGTTTTGAGCTTGAGAACTTTCATTGACTCCAAAACTGAGAAGTTCTTTGCACAGAAAGAGAGAGCGCGAGCTATTACTATCCTATGACATTGTTAATGCTAAAGGCTTGGGGGAAAAAGCTAAGAACTAAAGTACAAGAACATCAGAAAATTCTGGCACATTCTCCAAATAAAAACTCTGCAGATGGTCTATTCAGATAAAGCAATTACTAACTTTTCAAGCTTCCATTAATTACTGCAGAATCTTTTCCAGGAAATCCAGATTCATTAACTTAGACAGCTGCCAGTACAGCTATTTCCAGGGGGTATATTTATGAACTTACTGGGAAAGTGCTAGTTTCCTGTAAAAGTCAGTTTATTAACTTAATCCTCTGAAAAGTTATAAATGTCAGTATTGCTATTATTTGTGATTTTTATCACTGGTTTCATGTTGTTAGGTGTTTTTCTTTGGCCTCATCCACCTAGGTTTAGGTGCTTTTAAAGGATGTTGATAATCCTGATTATGACAGATATATGCTCATATATTTGATGTGAACCCATCCTAAAGAAAATGCATGGGTTTGATCCACAATTTTTATCCAGCATGCTGGTTACAGCAGGGCTTATATTTCAAGTAATTTTAGAGTCTGAAATAGAGTAATATATTATTTCAAGGGAAATTAATCAGAAACATTAGTTCTCACTGTCAAAAAGAATAGACCCCATGTGCTCTGTTTACAAATCATCACTGGAACTCTCCCTCTTTGCTACTCCCTATCATGTTCTATTTAATATCAGTCTTTTGAAATGGCTGCTCTTTCCATTCTACAATTGTATGCTGCGTAAAAGGGCTACTTGGGCTAGTAAACACAGCCATGCATAAACTGCTAAAAATGCCCCTCATATAGCTGAAGGTAGCAGCCTTCCTCCCGCAGAAGATACGTGGTGTTTCCTTTTTTCAGACTCCTCTATGGCTGGATTAGATGGAAGGCAATTTTTGGGGAGTACATGTGACATTTCTCTGCACCTGCTCAAAAAGATTGCTCACCTGGTTTGCCAATGGCTTAATCAAAAGACAATAAACATGGGACATTATATCCTAAATATAGCAAAAAGAGCAGTGAAAGCAGGAGGGGATTGCTACCGAGTACCATCATGTGTTCCAGTGACTGTTTTCCCTTCGTCCTTCTGATGGTGCTAGGAGTTCAGTGTAGATCGCTTCAGTCTCTCTCAACACAAAAGTGGGATAGTGCATTTCACCAGCTTGGAGTTACCCTGGCAGCTTGGACCCTGAACTGTCAGTGTCCAGGAACACATTTCTGACAATACCAGCAGCAACAAACCTGCTGACACACCTCAGAACAAACATTTGATGTAATTAAATATTTGCTAGCACATGTAGTGTGTTGACCTTGTGGTGGGATGGATGTCAGGTGCCACAAAAGTTGCTCTATCCCTCCCCTTCTTTGCTGTACAGGTGAGAAGATCCAATGAAAGGCTCATGGATTGAGATAAGGACCGGGAGAGCTCACTCACCAAGTGACAAAACTGACTCAGCTTGGGGAAAATGAATGTAGCTTATGGCAGAGCAATTTAGAGTAAGTTAAAAAGAAACAAAAGCAAGTCTTAAAAATACTTTCCCCCTCCCCTCTCTGTGCATTGTGATCAGTTTTGCCCCGATTTTCTCTACCTCCATCCCTACCACCCCAATATGATGAGGAATTTGGGTTGTGGTCAGTTCATCACATGTTGCCTCTACCACTCATTCCTCCTCAGTAAGAGGTCTCACACTCCTCCCTTGTGCCAGTGTGGGGTCCCTCATGTAGCAGACAGTCCACAAACTTCTCCAATGTGAGTCCTTCCATGGGGTGCAGTTTTTCATGAACTCTTAGCATGTGTCTCTTCCACGAGGTGTAGTCCTTCAGGAACAGGCTGCCTGAGGATGGGTCCCCCACAGGGTCACAAGTCCTGCCTACAAAACTGCTCCAGTGTGGGCTCCTCTCTCCACAGGGCCATAGGTCCTACTAGGACCCTACTCCAGCACTGACTCTTCTTTCCATAGAGCCACAGGTCTTGCCAGGGCCCTGTTCCACATGGGCTTCCCACAAGGATACAGCCTCATTTGAGCATCCACCTGCTCTGGTGTGGGTCTCCTCCACGTGCTGCAGATGGATCCCTGCATCCCCATGGATCTCCATGGGCTGCAGGGACACAGCTGTCTCACCATGGTCTGCTCCAAGGGTTGCTGAGGAATCTCCACGCTGGTGCCTAGAGCACATCCTGCTCCTCCTTCTTCACTTACCTGGGTGTCTCCGAGACTTTTCTCACATATTCTCACTCTTCTCGTTTGGCTTCTTTTGCAGCAGGGTTTTTCCTGTTTCTTAAATAGTTATCGCAGAGGCAGTACCACTGTCATTGATGGGCTCAGTGTTGGTCAGTGGCAAGTCCATCTTGGAGCTAACTAGAACTGGCTCCATTGGACATGGAAGAAGCTTCCAGTAACTTCTCAAAGAAGCCACCCTGGTAACACACCCCCTCTCCCACTCCACTACCAAAACCTGGCCACGTAAACCCAGTACACACTCTGTACACCTATAGATTCAAAGATGTAAATGAACATTTTGTCAATTTGCAAGAAACAGATGAAGCCTGCGTGGAGGTACGTCTGTTTCAAAGGTCTTGCAAAAAAGAGTTTAACTTTCTTCGAAGTTACTGGCACGGCAGTTCACAATAGGTTAGAACTAATGAAGATGACAAGTGAATGAAGCATTAGTGGCATGACTCAATTTCTCACCCTCAGAAGCTACCCACTGGATGTCAGTACACATCTAATAGCTTTGTACCGTAGCTTTTGCAGGGTGTTAGTCACTAAAAGTCACTGGTAATAATTCCAGGAAAACTTTTACGCAGTTCTGTGTGCAACAGTTCCAGGAAATCTACTGTATAGCCTTTATCATGCTCAGAACATGTACAATCAGTGAAAATTATCCTTAAAGTAAGATGAAGTCTCAACCCCATTTAGAAAAGTACTGGAATATGTAAATTAGGCATGTCTGGCAGGTAACAGAAATACTTCTAGTTTAATGGGCTAAGATGAGAAGCAGATCGAAAAAACAAGGACATTTTAGAAACAATCTTTTTCCAGTTTCATACCACAGCAGCTACTGCAACATTATAACTTTCTGAAAAAGTGAGTAGTTGATTGTCTGTTGTGATTTAATTGGTGACACATGCTCACTCCTTGCTGCTACCTGGGATGGGGAAGAGAATTCAGAGCAAAAAAAGTAAAATTTGTGGGCTGAGGTAAAGACAGTTAGAGGCAGTAATAATATCAATAATAGAATATATAGAAGAAGTGATACATAAAGAAATTGCTCTCTGTCCACCGACTCTTGCCGACTCAGTCCCCAAGCTGCAACCCCCAGCCAGCCTTCCCCCAGTTTATATATTGAGCATGACACCATATGTCATGAAATATCCTTTCAAACGGTTTGAGCCAGCTCTTCTGGCTCTGTGGTTTAGGAATGGTACTCCCCAAGGTAGTGCTCTCACTGACACTCTCCAAACCACACTGCTGCTCACTCACTTCTCCTCCTGCTCCCCCTGTGAGTGGCTGGAGAGGAGAATCGAAGGCACAAAAGGTGAAGATTATGGGTTGAGGTAAGGACACCTTACAGGAAACGGCAATGAGACAAGGAAACAAACAGTTAACAGCAGCAATATGAATAGCAAAAATGTACAAAGGAGAGAGTGATTCACATGCAAAAATGCTTTCACCACAGAGTTCAACCTGACCGCAGCCACGCCACCCCAACTGCTCCTTCTGGCTTACAACCAGCACCACACAACTTTTCCCTCTGGGTGGAAATTTTGCATTACCCCGTCATTCCCTCTGCCACACTTACTCAACCAGAGGGAACCCCTTCACCTTAGAGGAGATTCCCTTCCTCTATTCCCTAGCAGTGATGTGAGGTGGTATAGAATAATAAGGCAGTATAGAATAACCCTCAGATCCTGGCCACACCCTCTCCTGGCTACAGCAAAAATTAACAATCTGCTGGCTGGAAGCAAGACTGTTTTCTCCCAAATTCTTGTGGTGCTCCATAGCCTGTTCACTGTTGGGGTGGTACGAGAAGCTAAAAAGTCCTTGACTTAAGGGAAGCACTACTTAGCAACAACTAAAACAGTGTGTTATCAACATTGTTTGCATCTTAAATCCAAAACATGACACTGCACCAGCTACTAGGAAGAGAAATAACCCTATCCTAGCCAAAACAAGGACACTGTGTCAAAGAGACACGTTGTATACAGCAAATTATGGAGCCAAATCAGTGCTCTCCAAACCAGATGTGTCACCTTTTTCTCACAAAAGTGGCGAATAGAGAGAGGCAAGATGCCAAGGATACCAATTTTAATCCCAGTTCTTCTACAGACTCAAAACTGGTTTTGCTATTCAGTGGTCAGTCTACTTCTCACTATGCAGCGCTATAAATTCATTGTTCGCAAAAGCTCTGAGTTTGCGGATCACTGACAGACTTCCAACTTTCAACTAAATACAGCGTGCACTAAACGTTGCTTGGCAGTGGCATGCAGATGTGAACGTGTCTCTGAACCTCAGCCCCACCAGCTGTTGTAGAAGACAAATCTGTGTCGAGAGCATTTGTGTAGGGTAAGGGAAGCTTCTCTGTCCTTGTGAGGTACATAGCATGGGGAGCACAGCCCAGCTTGGCAGTCATCAGCACAGCTGGATGTGCCCTGGGAGCAGCTGGTGTGAAGCCCTAAGTTTGGCATTTGTGGGCACAGTTCAGTTATGTGGGACCATCCCAATTCTGTGAGCAGACACAGAGAATAAATAGATCTGTCGCAGCCCTAGGCTTAATTCTGATATCAACATAAAAACAAGTGTCACGTCACAAAACGTTCATATTACAGAGGCTGAATCAAATTCTCATTTACATCGGTCTAAACTTGGTGGATCTTCACTGAAGCTGCAGTTATCACACACTTGTGACAGTGTAAATCAGACAGGGTCATGGTTTGACCCTGGCCAAATGCCAGGCACCTACAACATCTGCTCTGTCTGCTCTCCCCTGCTGCAGCTGTGCAGGAGAAGAGGAAAAAACTAACACACCACATAAACACAGGCCTCATGAGCTGAGATAAGGTACCGTGGGAGGACGCACTGTAAGGGCAAAACAGGTTGAAAACTTAAAAGTTGCAAAGTGATTTATTAACCTAACAGAGTTGGAGGATAAATGAGAAGTAAAAATAAGCTCTTAAAACATTGTTTCTCCGCTCAGCCCCCTCCCTCCTTCCAACCAACAGCTCGGGGGGGGGCAGGGTATGGGGGTTTTCCTTTGGCCAGTGCATCAGGAAGAGGAGTCCTCTACTTTGCCATGGGTCTCTCCCACGACAGACAGTCCTCTGTGAACTTTTTTACCATGAGATTGGGTCCAATCTCATGAGNCACAGCTAGCAGAGGGTTTTCAGCTCTGGTGCCTGGAGCACCTCCTCCCCACCTTCTCCACTGACCTTGGTGTCTCAATGTTGTTTTCCCCTCACATATTCTCACTTCCTCCTCCTGCTCTAGCTAAAAAGAAGTGTGTGCTCACATTGTTTTGATTTCGTCTTAAATATGCTTTCACAGAGGCGTAACTAATATCTTTAATTGGCCCAGGCTTGGCCGGCAGCATGTCCATCATCTTCAGAGCCATCAGAGATTGGCTCTTCTGGACATGGTGAAAAACTTCCAGAACTTTCACACAGAACACACAGGAGCCATCTTTGTGCCTCTCCTCATTCACTAGCAAAAACAGGGCTGAGCAAGACCAACTCATGAACACAGGGGTGCGTCTTCTCTCAGCTCTCCAACCACTTCTCCAGGCCTACCACAACAGCTTTTGAAGAGTTTAAATTTCTCTTAGATGCCAAAGATACCTTGCTGATATTGTGGGCTAAGCAGAACCAGCACAGACAGGAATTGTTTCCTTGGATTTGATTCTGATTTCAAGCTGGTTTTGAAGTCTATCAGTGCACAGAAACCAATGAAAATATTTAATTTAATACAATATTGTGTACTGTATATGTGCAACTCTACACATGCTTCTGTTTTGCTTTGTGAAGCTATTAATCTGAAACATGAGAATACAAAACTGGAAAACTGACTGGTGGAAACCGGTTCACTCTATAGCTCCTGATGGTTTTATTGGGGGGGGGTTGGGAGGATCAAAGCATTTTCTTGTTGCTATGGCATTTTGCACCATAAGAATTCACTATAGCAACCAGTGCATTACCTCATAAGACATTGATCAGAATGCATATGTTGCCATGGTTGCCACAGTGAATATTTTATTTTTGCTGTATTGATTGATATCTTTGATGTCCGGTGGCTAGAAATGTGAGGGAGATGGGAGCACCCTACATGACATTTCTGTTTGTTCCCTGATGGCAAATATAGGTGGCAGCTCAGGATCACATTTGTCTAGATGAAATGAGAAGATTTTGAATTTTTACATGCAAAATCTTGCTTGTTACCAGAATTAAACATATGTAAGAAATACCAAATTTGGGTCTTCCTGCTTACTTGTTTTCCACATGGTGAGGGTTCCTATCTCAGCACCAATTGCTTTACAGCATTTGGAGTCCCCATGTTAGGGATAATGGCCCCATACCTAGTATAATAAACCTGGATTTGTGTCCAGTTGTGTGTTGTGTAACAGGTCCCATGTTCATTTGGGAAGCTTTCTCATCTCTGTTCCTGATCTGTAAAATGAAGCAGTTACCTGGGTGTGTTGTTAGAAGTTGTGTAACAGCAAAAGTTGTCAGACAACAGAAATGGGAGAGCACTTTTGCAGATGTGGGATTATACTCCTGGGAAATCCATCTGTCTGATTCTGTGCTGGAAAGTAAGGAGAAACTATATATTACATGCCTAGTTTCTGTTAGAGTCTCTTATACAGGGATTGAAACAGAAAAAGCTTCACCAGCCCAGTACTTTGCCTGAACTTACAGCTCTGGTTTCTGGCTCAGAAAGAAGACTGTGGATAGGTTTGTACCAGCGTTATTTCCTCTCTCTGAAGAAAAACTATCTCACTGCTCAAGGAACAGCAGGGACACAAGTTTGGTGTCTACACCAAACAACTACTGCTATATCACACAGTCCCACCTACTTTCCAAAGTTGTTTATAGCCCCAAGTAATCCAAGTATCACTAACTGCTGACTGAAATTGTCTCACAAAACTCTCATTTGAATCTAGCAGGCTCTTTGGTCATATTACAGTAATTATTACATAGGGGAAAGTCTCTGAAGTATCTTTTCTCTATCTTGAATAATTTCTGTGTTACAGGGACTTCCCCAAGGAGCCATTTAAAAAAACCTTTCTCTATTTTAAGTTTAGGAATACCATGGAGGAGACATCCATTCTCCACAGTTTTTTCAATAAACATGCTCAGGCATTTCAAAAAAGAAACTGACCCTTGCAGCTGTGTGCTATTTGTGCAGACAGCTCAGCTAAAGTCAACTTAGGTACCCTCTGTACTGTGCACATTTTCCATTCATAAGTGATTATGGAACCTGGCTTCATCTGAAACAAAATGTAGTAAAAATTGCAAATATCCCCAGAAATAGCACTTCTGTCCTTATGCTACTTGACTGCCATAATAAAACTACAGCAGAGCCCAGACCGAGATTTCAGGTCAAGCTTCCTTTCCCAGGTAACTGTTGAATTCCCAAGCATCTTGCTTCCCACTTTTCTTCCTTTCTTCCTTTGACCAATCCGTGACTTTACAGAAGCACTGTTCACATTTTGCTCGCTGTATCTGCTGGTTTTGATCACCTTTATTTTTATTTCACACACCTTTACTGGGTGCTGGAACTTTTCCTTTGTTAGATCACTAGATGGCAGAAGACACTCAGTAAAAGCTCTTCCCCAGACAATACCTGGGGATATACGTATGTAGCCTTTTTACTTTTTATGTGGCCCACTTGAGGTTTTTGGTGATCAAAAGCTCATGTTAAATACTTTTGTTACCCTGTTTTCAGGTAATTTTTTCAATAAAACTTTGATATGCTTTGGCTAAGGTGGTTTTCTTTTAAGGCGCCACCCTGGGCACTTGAGAGCTCCACTTCCCGGAGTGCTACATGGCCATTCCTGAAGATCATGTTTTCCTTAAATGATGTCTGCTGATTTCCCCATATTCCTTATCACCTTTGTACGCTGTGGTGGAGGGTGTTAGTGCCTGTCTGTAGTAACCTTAGAGAAAGTAGAGGAATTAATTACAGAATACATAAAATTTAGGTGCTGAAAAAACTCGCAGCAGATGGAGGTGTGAATAAGGTAGTTGTGTATGCTGCTACAATATCCTCATTCTGTTTAGCTGCGGGTAATACGGGGCTAAAGGTTTCTAAAGGCTATGCATGGCCTAGAATTGCAAAAGCAAGAACAGCACCACAGTCTGTTTTACTATAGCCCCTACCACCCGTCCAGTTCTCAGCTTGTCCTCTGCCTTCAGGATTGCTGGATACCATAAAGCTTTTCACAAGCAGATATTGATGCCAAAAGGTTTTTGCTTTCTTTATATATATCTGTAGCTTCATAGAGTTTAATATATAGCTGTGTATTTTCTAACTCTCGGTCATTTTAACACAGTAGCTGCACTTTACCGTATATTATGCTAGCTTCTTGGAATTCTGTTTAGTCTTGCTTTTTAGGGTGGCAAGGACACTTTTTTTGCTGCTAGAACTTAGAAGACATAACAATAAAGTAAGGAATAACTCCAGAGGGGTAGAACCCAAGGAAAGATCACCTAACCAACTGCTCTTCTAATTGGACAAGATAGGTATACTAATCAACTAACCTTATAAAAACTGTAGAAACACTCTATCACATGGACGTATCACCATATTGTGCGCCTTGAAAGCCTTTCACTCAAAGAATTTGTTTTTATATTATCATTTTAATGCTGTTTGGGAATGATCTCTGTTTCATTCCAGGAAAAATATAGTTTTCCTTAGTTGCCTTGTAGAGGTAAGGGAGAGCAGGAGGAGTCATCTCACTGTGGGAGAGAGGGTTAAGAAAAACATATTAATAATGACATAACCTTGAATAGCAGTCCTAGAAAAACGTACCCTTGGAAAGGAGAGGGGAATTTATTGTAGAGAAAACAATGACAAGACATCCTCATGAGATATACTCATTTACTCAAGTAAATGGTTTGTTTCTGGAGTATCGATTGTTGCAGTGTCTGGCAAACTTTATATACAGGAAAGAGGGAAGAACTCTGAGCCTTCCTTGCCTTCCAGAGATACTAGAACCACTACTCAAGCGCTTAAATGCTTAATTCTAAATATGGCAAAGTAATCCACTTTGCAGAACAGTAACCTGCTCACACTGTGTTGCAAGAGCCTCAACAGAATTCAAAAGGCTCCTTAAAAGAGATTGGATGGGTATAGTAGTCTCAACACCTAAATAAGAAGGTCTCACTATGACTTGCACTCCAATTGAGAAATGTTTTATCTAATAACCTGAGACAGCAGCTACTGCTTTTGGGCTGTTCTTCATTGGTTAGATCTATGACTGTGTTAATGGGAACTTCAGGAAAGGCATACACAAGATGTGAGCACCCATCCTTCAGAAATCATCCACAAAACACTCTCAAGAAACTTGAACAGCTCAAAGCTCTTTAACAACAATGTACTGTTGAGAGCTTAGATAGATTTGGCTTTCTTTCATTAGCTTTTCTTCATGTTTCCTTATGTCATTCTATAAACCCTGCTGTGTGTGTTTGTCAACGGAATTAACTGAAGCCTTTGTAAGCAGTAGAGGATGGGTAGTGGTTATGCTCTTACTAGCAATATCCAGCTTTGGAAAGGCTCCCTCTTCTGGAAAATTGTTCATAAAAGCATTTTCACTTGGACATGAAAGGGAGCATATTCACCAAAAATACTTTCAGCTAGTTTCAAAAGGTGTATTTCTCTCCTGGAGACCTCAAGCTGACTGTTTGTGAAGAAGACTTTGCTAAATAATCTTCAAAAGGAAAAAACGAAAACATTGGTCTTACTCACCGTAGTATTTTTTCTTTATTTCCTTTTTAACAGGGAAATGCTAGACTTTAAATAGAGGTAGATTTACTTTCCATAAAGCTTGCTCCCTAAAATTCCTTCAAAATATTAGTGCCAAGTGGGAGAACTTTCTTTTCCACATCTGAGTATATTGCAATAACTATAAAAATATGATTCTTTATCTAACCCTTGCTATTCTGATCTACAAAGACCTTGTCCTTTGGAGATCTTTGAGGATTCAATAGGGTGCTAAAAATGTACCAAATTTGTTTCTGCATTAGAAGTTACCTTCGCCCCCTCCTTCTTCTTTAAATAATACCTAAAATAGCAATAGGTGCATTCAAATGCATCTAGATTTATTTCTTCTCTGAGACAAGGTCTTTGGTCTGTGCAAACATCTACCAAAATCCTACAACACAGACATCAGGCAAAATGGCTTCTGCACTAGGCTCACTTGCATGTGCTTAGTTATCTGGCAAAAAGATATGTTTTAATGTATTTGACTGCAACTAAAACTGCATGAGGTGGCCACAGTTAGTGAACTATATTCTTTTCATGCTTTCTGCTTTCTCAGATACACCTGTTACAGTTCTGCACAAATCCAGTCAGGTAGTTTACTCATTAGCCATCAAAGACAGAGCTAGCATGACACCTGGGAACTATTTGACTTAGCTGTACTAGTAGTCATGGAAAAAAAAAAAACAATACCTTATCTGACAAACATGAATATACCAGAGAGAGCTTCAGTTGAACCAGACTTGATAGTGCTGTCCAAAGCAGAGGAGAATGGTAATTCTACTCCTGGTTTATTTTTGTAGGGGAAATGGAAGAAACCAGTTTTTAAAGTTCAAGAAATCTTCCATTTGCAGATCATCTTTGCAAATATAGACATTTCAGAGAGAAAATGTTGAATGCTGAGGTGGTACAAATGACTGAGGAACTATTATGGTAATGTTGGAAACTCTTACTGTTGTGTCTGTAAAAGTGATCTCTTTTAGAATTCTTGGAAGACCATCTTATACTTACATGCCTGGCCTGGTTTCAGCTAGGATAGAGTTAATTTTTTCTCAACAGCTGCTACTGTGCTGTGGTTTGTATTCAGAATAAGAATGGTGTCAATAACGCACTGATGTTTTGATTTTCTGCTAAGTCATCTTTATCCTGAGTCAAGGACTTTTTTTTCTCGTCTCATGCTCTGCCAGTTTCTGCACAAGAGAAACTGGGAGGGAGCACAGCTGGGGCAGGTGACTTGAACTCATGAAAGGGATTTTCCACACCACAGATCATCATGCCCAGTGTATAAACTGGGGGGAGTTACCAGGAAGGGCAGCTGCTCTGACTGGAGGAACAGGGTCTGGCATCCATCAGAGGGTGGTGAGCAATTGTATTGTGAATCACTTGTTTTCCCATTTTTTATTATCATTATTATTTACCATTATTATTGCATTTTACTTTATTTTCAATTATTAAATTGTTCTTATCTCAACCTACAAGCTTTACTTTGATTCTCCTCCCCATTCCACCAGGATGTTGGGGGGAGAGAGTGGGGAATCGGGCAAGTAGCTCTGTGGTGCTGAATTTCCATCTAGGCTTAAACTAGAACAATACCACAGAGAAAAAGGAAAAAAATAAAAACACCTGCTGCTAAATGTCTTTTTCCTGATTGTGACAAAATAAGATTATGTTGATGGTACCTGTTCTGTTTGATGGCACTGTTTCTGGCAAAACATGTTCTAAAACACAGTAAGTATAATTCTGAGTATTACTTTGTCAGGGACAGTGAACAGGCTCTAAACTAATTTTTAGTCTACCTTATGAAAACATATACCCGAAGCAACAGAAAGCTTTTGATACAATTTTTATGGAGTAAACAGAAGAACACATATAGAGATCAAGGCAAAACCAGACACCGGTGCACTGGTGCAGATACACACATATCATAAAGGCAGTACAAATTAAGCAGCCACTAGTGAGACAATACCAGAGCACAGTTTAAACAAACTTTACAACACGACTTTTTAGTACAAATATGACCAGGCCTCATTTCCTAAGCAAGAGTATGAATCTGTTACACTGGTATATTATTTGCGCAGTGCTGTCCTCGACTGCTTATAAAACCATATGCTGCAATCTGGTAATCTCCTGTTTTCGACAACATTCAGTAGCCCATTGCTAGGTCTGTATGGGTCGGTTCCATCGCTGGCAATGGAAAAGAGACAAAGTTCTCTTTTATTATCAGAGGTGGGACTTTGTTCATACCACAGTAAAAACACTGCCTCTCAGTGGGCTGGTACTTGAGTTTTACATATATGTGTCTCTTGAAGAGACACATGTACTGTTCTAGAATCAATGAGGCTATTCAGGGTAAGTATTTTGTTTTAACCTGTCTTGGATGTGGTTTCTTCACCACGTGTCTAGATAGACCACAAGTGAACATGTACGTGTCTCATGGTGCTGGCAGTGTCTGTGGAGCTGAAAAAGGGTCAACAAGAACTTCACAAATATTTGTAAAGGGAGAGGATGGGAGGCAATAGTTTCGTTCGGCATTTCTGTTTGCTTTGTTTACAAAGAGCTTGATAATGACCAAATGTGAATGAATGTACTGATTTTACACTATCTTGTTCAGCTCTCTGCTCTACATGATGTGTAGGATTGGCCTATGAGGTGTAGATGGCTCTGTGCTAGATCTCCACTGTAAATCAGTGCAGGTGAACCCATTAGAGCTCTTCTGAAATCAATGTCAGAAGTTATGGAGCTTCTGTTGCTTCACCACACAAGCACCCAGGACACAGTCTGTCATCGTGAAGTGGTGTGTTGGTTCATGTGGCAAGGTTTCGGTAGTGGGGAGCTGCAGCTTTGAACTCTGAGAGGAGACAAGGGCTGTCCCTATGTCTGACACACCAAGTTCCAGCTGGCCCCAAAATGCGTCCACCACTGAAGTCCCCATATTTTGTTTATGAAAATGCCCTCATAGACTGTCTATGTGCAGCTATGGAAAATATTCAGGTTATGAAATTGGTCTGAATGACCCAGCAGACTGGACATGAAAAACAAAACAGTAAACAAATTCCAAGTGCTCTCTATTAATAAAGAGTTACAAATACCATAAACAATATTAATGGAAATATTACATATTATGCTAGCCCTCTGTCTCATTATAAATAGAGAACAACCCAGTTTAACAGTATTATTTAACATAAAAGGGGCTACATGAACCAGTCTGAGCCTTCTAGTCAGTACAATCATAATCTACGCTCTTTTTTCTCATATAAAATGTAAGATAATTTAGGGATAAAGTTCGTTATTTTTCATTTTTGCTACCTGACTAACATGTGCTCTTCAATAGCCTAAATCTACCTGGGAAATTCTAAAGGAGGAGCAGAACATCTGCAGAGGCAGGCTTTGTTTCCATTCATGTACACATTTCCACAGAGCTCACAGAATCATGGAATTGTTAGCATTGGAAGGGACCTCCGGTGGTCATCCAGTCCCACACTCCTGCCTGGGCATCTCCATCGAGTTGGCACCAGGGCTGCTCTGTGGTTCCACACTCATGAAGTCTGAGTGCACCAGCAAGAGAAGTGACTAAGCTCAGAGCTGCCGTGCTGCTGTGAAATGTGTTAGAAGAGCTGGGTTTGGGGACAGCTTTTCAAGCATGTCTCACTTACAGGCAACTTTTACATGCTCATCATCAAGCACTTTGCATACTGGCACACATGGCCAGAGAGGTCAGAATCCAGAGTCTTGTATGTCTGATGCTGAAATGGGATCTGAACCCCTCCCAAACTGACTAGGTTGCAACTGTGTTTCCTGGGTAAGCTCCTCAGGAAAAGACTCTCCATAGGGCTTAGCCTTGTGAGCTGTGGTGGCCTCTGCTGTCAGCCAAAGCTTTTTTCCAAAAGTAGCTTCCTCTTCAGCATTTTTCTACTTGAAAATTAAGTTTGCTTCAGTCTGCCAGTGCACTGGAATCCTATGATTCTTTGACAAACATATGCCAGGAAAGATCATTATTTTAGAGAAAAACAACCAACCAGCAATGATGGCATGGGGCATCCAGGATTGAATGAGAAACATTCCCTGGGCTGAGAGGTCTGTGTGACTGTTTCGTACCTCTCATCCATCAGTACTAAAATATCTCAGGACAGTAATGCCTGTTCCTCTGGATTTCAGGTCTAGTTAGGGACATAGCAGCAATTCACAGGATTTCTGGAAGGAATGTAAAGCTTTATGTCGTGGAATTTATTATTGTGATATCCTCTCAAGAGATGACTGCTGCAATTGAAAAACAGTTTGAAATCTCCAGATTGAAGGATACTACCCGCTGGCACATCATATGTATGTTTTTAAGTGGTTTCTAGTCATCATTTACTACAAAGTTCTGAGAAATCCCCTCCATGCTGTTTACACTGTGAGATCTTAAAGATCCATATGGCACTGGTGACATACTGACATATGTTGTAGCATATGTTGTGAAAGCTTCTGAGCCACAGTCTTCCCCTGAGGAGTAAGAAGATGGAGAGTCAGGGAAGAATGTGCATCTCCAGGCACGATGGATGCCTTCTCCTACTTGAGTGTTTGTGGTTTTGGCAGATGTTTCTTTATGTCTGTGGCATCTGTTTAAGATTTTCAAACCTCTTTTCTGTCCCTCATGTCTGCTCTGACTCTTTTGTAAAGGGCCTTGCCAAGGGTCAGTGTGCTCCTGCCTCTCTGCAGCACCCAAGGAATGAGGAGTCCCCTGTTCCTCTCTCCATTCTCCCTCTGATGCTTTTCTATCTCTTTTCTGTTCTCTCCCCCGTGTTTCCCTGTGTCTCCTTGTCTCTCTTTTCAGAGGCCAGAGTGTGTTGCTGCCTCCCAGTTGACTTCTTTTCCTCTGGGGGACAAGGAGGGAGAAGGGATGCAACAAGGAGAAAGGGCTGTGAGCAAAGGAGCCACAGGACACACTGTGTGGGGTGGGATGAGAGTAAAGGCTTTGACCATATGTAGAACACCGAAATTCAAAGCTGTCTTTGCAAAATGAGGACCTGAACACTGTTCATGAGCTGAGGATTGTCATAACACAACAGGATTTCCTTATTTTGTCCTCTGGGAGTATGCAAAAGTGTCTAAAATTTCTCAATAGCCCAAATGTAAAAGATGACAGCGATTCAGAAAGCCTGGAAAGTGGACCTGAAATATAAAATTCAAACCAGTGAGTAATCAAAACCTCTGTACGTTTTCCATGCAACTGTTATTTCTTAGACAGATTTTGGTTTTCCACATGATGGCTGAGGCCATCATTCTATTTTTGTCAGTATTCTGTGTTTGGACTTCCTAACATTCAGAAATTAATGTATGTTACACAACTGACATCTGATAGGTTCGTTTCTGTTAATCAACCAATTTGTTTAAAGTTATATTTACACCAAAGAAGGCAAAGGTTTTAATTTAAAATTGGCTTTCAGCCAACATTTTATCAATATGCATGTCCAGCAAAAATTATAACAACTCTCATCAGTGTTGCAAATTTAACTCCTCCATCTCTCATTGTGAATCTCTCACAGATGTATATATTTAATTTTGCTTTCTGATGTTTTCCCAGCTCTTGTGTCACCTGGTTTTAAAAGAAACAATTTTATATTAAAAATGTTAAAAACAGAGGGATGACTGGGAATGTTTTTCAGAGTTGGAATTAATTTTTCCTTTGTCAACTTTTTTACTTCCTGGATGGATGCTTGCTTGCTTGTTTGTTTTGCCTGCCACAACATCTCTTCACACAGCTAGAGTTTACTTACTGTGATGAGAAACACTCTAGAAAGAAAGGCTTGAAACTAGTTTGTATCCATGGGCCAATCACTTTGAGGGAATGCCTGATCTCACTCCTGTTATTTAATTGCCAGTTTTCCAAGCTCAGGTTTGCAAAGCATCACAGGAGTGACAAGCACAACATTTAAGAGGAGACGATGGAATAGTAAGTGCACTTGCTTTTCATCAAGTGAGTTTTCTGCAGCAAACATTCTTGAGCCCAAAGAGGCCTACTACTTAAAACACCCATCTCTGGAAAACTCTAAACTTCAGAGTGAAAATGAAATATTCCAAGATTCCAGCTTCTGTGTAGACTTTCACAGAGGCACGTTTGCTCTTTTGTCACCTCATCATCTCTGGCTGATTGAAAACTCATCTCCAACCTCTTCATTCTCTGAGAATAATGGGAAATTCATCTCCTTTAGAAACTTCTGCCATCTTCTAAAATTTCATCTTTTTTTAAACTATTGCTTCCTTGCTCCTCTTCCCTGGTTTTAAGTTGACTTTGTTGCACTCATGACTTACTGACTCAGCTGTGTTCTGTTTCTATGGCTCCCCAGTTTTAAAAATGCTTTTCTGAGCCCATCAGCTACAACACATTCCATTTTCTAGTCCCTTATCACAAATCTGTTGAACAGCTCAGCCTTTCTGACAATTAAGCACATCAGGGTCATCCAGCCACAGTCATTCCTTGGTTCTTGGCTTCCCTCACTCATTGATGCATTTCATCCTTCTCCTGTTTTTCTAGGCTATCTTCAAATAGGGAGCACCTGTCAATATATGTAATTAAATGTCCATGGAACTAATATCTGACAGTAAAATGGGGACAAGGCCATGCCAAGCATTAGGAAGTTTTCCAGTCTACTGCTCTGTGAGAGAGTCCCAGCAATTTAGGGCCTGTTTCAAATGTAAGCAGAGTCAGAGAATTGCACAGTGACCTCAGAGAACTTTTGACAGTGCCTGAGGTGTGATTTGTTATTGTAAGATGATGAAGTAATAGATCTGTATGTGTAAAATATTGATTAAGCTACATGTCACTTTATAATTCTACAAGCACATGAATGGAGAAAACGTAATGTACGTGGGTTCTTGAGATGCCACTCTCGGGGAAAACTGATGGGAAGGGGATGGCCTGTAATTGGTACAGTGTACGCTTAGACATTTGACACAGTCTTTCCAAGGACACTCTGAAGTGAGATATAAAATATCCACAGTGCATATGTATTTACACAGGACTAAGCAAGTAACATTCTCTTATTTGATTTACATCTGAGTTAATAAATAAAACCTTTGGTTTTTTACTCTTTTTCCCTGAGAAATTCAAAGAATGACATCAATATCTGAACAATGAAGCTTTTGAAGCTTAAGTAAAGAGACCTCTGTCTTGGGATTTTTAAATGGTATTTTCGGAGGGTTATATATTTTATTGAAAGAGAAAAATAATTACTGGGAACTGTAGTAAAGTCAACTTGTATTCAGGAGTTGATGACTTGGCAATCATAAGTGACTCCCAAGTGGCTTGCCATGCTGAAACCCTGAGGGGCTGAATGCTTGTAACTACCCTCATTGGCAGTGCAGTTGGTGGTTTTTGTCATCCTTTAAAAAGAAATATCTTTCTGTCTTAGTTTCAGCTGGGATAGAGTTAATTTCCTCTCAGCAGCTGTTACAGTGCTGTGTTTCAGATTCAGAACGAGAATGGTAACACACTGATGTTTGCTTTTCTGCTAAGTTGTGTTTATCCTAAGTCAAGCACATATTCAGTGTCTCTTGCTCTGCCAGTGCATTGGTAAACAAAAGAAACTGGGAGGGAGCACAGCTGGGACAGGTGAGCCAAACTGGCCAGAGGAATATTCCACACCATAGAACATCATGCCCAGTGTATAAACTGGGGAGACTCACCTGGAAGAGCAGCTGATCTAGGTGTGGGAACAGGATCTGGCATCCACATCAGCTGGCAGTGAGCAATTGCATTGTCCAGCACTTATTTTTCCCTTTTTACTACCATTATTATTATTATTTGCCATTATTACTGTATTTTATTTTCAATTTATTAAATTTCTTTTCAATTATTAAACTGTTCTTATCTCAACCTACAAATCTTACTTCGATTCTCCTTCCCATTGTACAAGGGGAGGGTGAGGGGGAGAGAGTGGGCGTTGAGCAAATGTCTGTGTGGTGCTTAATTCTCAGCTGGGCCTAAAACCACAACATCGTCCCTCTTCCCTCTGAGAATGTGAGCTGTAGATATAATTTCCCCAGGCAATTAATTTGTATTACTGTAATTTGCTTTTGCTTTCATTTTAATTTCTGCTTGCCAAGGAAACTGAACAGTCTGCTGTCATTTGGGC
>VZRM01003305.1:0-27402 GCA_013397955.1 Grantiella picta | reverse complement strand
AGGAAGGAAGGAAGGAAGGAAGGAAGGAAGGAAGGAAGGAAGGAAGGAAGGAAGGAAGGAAGGAAGGAAGGAAGGATTGAGTAGGAATATTCATAGGACCAGTAGAAATAAAAATCAGAGAAGAAACTATTAAGACATTAAATAATTCAAAAGTCAAGGAAAACAAATGCAATTACACATATGGAGGTCTTCCCTATGCATTAAACCTCTTTCTATGGTGTATTTCCCTGTGAGGAACAAAATTACAAAAGGATAGCAGATGATCTGGATTAAGAAAATTTTGGGGCAATTCTGGCCTACACAAAGTGGAAGAAAACCTTCAGTCTCTTGCTATGAGCAATCCAGAGATCTGGTAAGTAAGAAGACCAGAAGGACCTGCTTGTGTCAGAGTAATAGGGGTATCTTCCTGAACTGTTAACTGGGAAATACAGTGAAAGGCTTCAGTCTGGATGACCTGCCCTTCAAGCCAGGGAGAATTTGATTAGGGTCCATTGAAGCATTTCTTTGACACACTTCCAACAATCTATTGGAACTACCTGCCACTATAACAATCTTGTGGTTTGCACACTGGAGAAAAAGACTCAATTTTTCCTCTTGGACAGACTAATTTAATGATTCTGAAACTTTCCCAGGCATTTTTCAAGCTCAAGGATTTGTTGAAATGAGTGTTTCCCCAGAAATAGATTTGGTTTGAGAAATTAGCATTTTATGGGAGGAAAAGGGTGCTTTAACTAATTCCAGGCTCTCTATACTTAAAATACAATATTTTGTTTGAAAAATCTAGTGCAATTTGCTGATACGGATGCAGAAGCCTTTTATCACTGTTTAAAAGCTATGGTTTTGCAACCAAATCCTTTACAGGCTTCATGAGTAATGATTCTTGTTATTCACTCTGATTAATACAGAAAAGCCATAAATATGTTTATCATTACACAAATAATCTCTGTTAAAAAAGTTTATCTAGTTGTGGTTTTGAGTAATGACGAAATACAGATATAAGTCTTCTGGAAATGCCTTTGCAGATAGATGAAAGGATGTTGGATATGCACAGTCTCAGCCAGGATCATGCCAAATGTCTTGGCTTGTCACCATATTCACGACCATGGTGAATGTTGCACCGGAAATGGAACTCCGAATTTCTTTAAAGATTTTATAGAATTTATACGGGAAAACATCCAATCCAGCTGTTTTTCCATTATTTAGGGAATTAATGGTCTCCTCAACTAATGCTTTCGCTACGTTAGCCCTTTGTGTATGTAGGCATGTGGGATGTTTGAAGGCTGTTAAGGAGTCCATTAATTTTATTTTTATGTGCATCAGAGTAGTCATTTTTCAAGTATATATAATCACAGACCTTCAAGTTGTTTCCTTTTATCTTGAATTTAAATGGACCTTGCTTTATTATTGTTGCTTTATTTTCTAAGTGTACCTTCCAGATATTTTTAATTGCCTGTTGTCCGTTTTCCAGTGCTGCTGCCCTAAATGCTAGTGTACAGCATATTCTACACTGGGACTGGAGACAATTTTTATCTGTGAAAGCTGTGCAACGGAACATTTGTCCCTCCACCATAACAATGTGTCCTGGGGTTTTCCATTCCACAAATTCACAATTCCAGATGGATTAATAATGGCTGGCATTTCTGTAACAACCTGCATTTCAGGAACTTAAAACACTTTAAAAATACCCATGACCAGAGGCCTGAGAATGCCCTGAAAATTTTAGTAATACTGTGGTCTGTTATTTTCTTCCACATGCAGGGCTACAAGGACATACTTTAAAACAGAAAGCAGCACCAGCAGCTCATCGTTCTTTTGCTGCTGTACAAGGACTGGAGCAGAAAATGCAGATGTAGTTGTCCACAGCCCACGCACAATACCTAAGACGAAGACTGAAGAGGTTCATTTGTGGGATTTAGGGGCAGAAGGGGTTTACCAGGGTCAGATGGGAAGCTGAGGTGTTTGAATCAGGGTTATTATACCACAGTAGCAGAGTAAGGAAAAGCAGTTTTAGGGAGAAAAGCTTGTTATTGTTTGAATAATATAATTTCAGCAAAAAATCCTTTAATTAGACCTTTCCCATTGAGTCTATAGTACACCAATGTAATATCTATGTTATTTTCTGATGTTCAGCTCCTTTCACTTTTTTTTTTTTGATGCAGCCTCAAGCCACTTGGCATTTCTAATCAGTTATTCAAGCTCCAAAAATTTCATTGGATGCTTTCAAATGAGAGCTGATCCACTAATTAAAAAAAAAGATATGTTTTAAAAAAACCCAAAACCAAAAACAAAAGGTAGAGAGAGGGGTAAAAAAGGAATTTTTTTTTCTTTTAGTTTAAGTCCTAATTTGAAAACAATTGCTGAAAATATGAGTAACTATGTCCAGAAACCCCAAAAATAAAAGTACTTTTTTGGAAGTCTGAGAGACTTGGAAGATCCAGCTTAAATAATGTATTTCATGGTCATATTTATTTACTTTGAATGATTTCACATATCTGGAATAGAAAACAGTTGATGAACACTGTAAACCCAAGATGTGGGAAATTAAAGAAATTACCTTGAGGACATTTGCTAAACTGAACTTAGTGATTAGGTTCAGGAAATACACACTTTTGCACTCAGATATTGTTGCTTCACCCTAACACAAGCTATCCTTTAACATCTGTAGCTGAGGTTTCTAGGGAAAAATTTCTGCAGCCCTTATGCTGAACTGATGTTTTCCTGGTGATTTTACTAGCCTGTGGTATTTGAGCTCATGCAACTTTGCTGCAGGATGTAACTCACACAAAACAAAGAGCAAATCCCCAACTGTTTCCTGATGGTCCAGTGTTTATACACTCACTGATTTTCTTCTTTTTCAAATACTTCTCTAAGCTGCCTCGGTACTAATACTGTCCTTGTTCATCCCCTGTTATGAGAACTGTAAGACTGAAATGTTACCCATTTTGTATTTGTTTATTTGTCAAACAGGGGGATCATTCTCTCTGAAATATAAGTATTTTGTAACAACCATGGTGGAGGTGAAGCTCTATTTAGTGAACTTGCAAACTGAGGAGGGACTGAGAAATAGAAAAATTACTAAACAAATAGCACCTTGCAAAAATAAAAGAAAGAGGAAAAAAGAGGGGTGTAGGAAACAACCACTTTGAAATACTCCGCCACCCAGGAGAATTCCAGCTTTTGATCACTCTTTGTCCAGTAAAATCCATTTAATAAGCTGGGCAAGATTCTCTTTGCATGTTGTGGCTGTTTATTCCAAATGGCTGGCTGCCAGCAGTTTTTCTGAGAGTGGGAGCCATCTGATATTACAGCACAGAGAAAGAGAGCGAGTGCATCAGCAGGACGTTTGGGATCAGAGAACCAAATGGCATTCGGAGCACAGCCTGTATTTTCTGCACTGTGTGAGAGACAGCTCAAGTTGAACAAAACCATGATTTTATTGGTAACCAGCTTTTATGCAATGGGCTATCTTCAAGTTTTAAAAACATAAAAGACCTGATTATTAGTTGGAGCTTTTTAAATAAGGGTTTGAACAGCCCCAGTCTCAGTCAAACTGTCCTTCAACACAGGAGTGAAGGAAGAAGAGAGAATCACAGAATTAAGTTGGCTGGAAAAGATATCTGAGATCATCAAGTCTGACCTATGACCTAACACCACCTTGTCACCTAGACCATGCCACTGAGTGCCACGTTCAGTCTTTCCTTAAACACCTCCAGGGATGGAGACTCCACCACCACCCTGGACAGCCCATTCCAATGCCCAATCACCCTCTCTGTGAAGAACGTTTTCTTACTGTGCAGCCTAAAGTTCCTCTGGAGCAGCTTAAGTCTGTGTCCTCTTGTCCTGCCTGGGAGAAGAGACTGACATTCACCTGGTTGCACCCTCCTTTCGGGCAGTTGTGGAGATTCCTCACACACCTTTCTGATGAGTGCCTATGACATTCTACGATGCTCTGTGCCATGTGTTAGCCTCATGCTGCACTTTCCTCAGAGCCGGACTTCAACACAATGTGCGCACAACGCTTCACATTTTCTGACCTAGATGTACTTTGGAAGTCCATTTCTTGTTGTCTGAGCAGCAGCAAAACTTCCCACCAGATAGTGTACCTGAATATACGTTTACCATAGAGTTAAACTGAGTATTTACTAAATGATTGGTATAAATCTTCCTCTTCACCATCTAGAACCTTGCCCAGCCTCGCTGTGACTCTCCAGATGTGCTAGCTTGCTATGCAGGCTACATATGCAGGTTTTGGGCTCGGCTTTGTAAGTCTTCCCTGCTGCAGTGAGGTTGCAGCTGGTGTAAGTCAGCTGTGGGTGGGTCTCTAGTGCACCCCATTTCATGTCAAAGAAGAAGCACATTCTTTTATGAGTCAGCATGGAGGAATCACAAAACATCTGAGTTTATTAAAGCATCAGAACACATCTGCCTCTACATCAAATTTACAAATGCCAGTAGCCACCAATGCTGGGAAGAATTTGCTCCTCACACACGTGTAAGAGTGACCCCCAGGTCAACTGAATTAGAAAAAGCTCTGGCTTGACTCTGCAGTGAGGTCACTCCACTTGACATTACAGTTTCTCAGATTAGGACCCTCTACACAGCTTTGAGTAACATTAGCGAACTCTCAGTCTTTTCCATTACCAGAGAAAACTTTCAGAAGCAGGGGAAGAGTGCCTTAACTCTTCTGCAGTCATTATTTTAAAATTACTGCTATCAAAATTGTTAAAGTCTTTTAAAACAATGACTTGCACACACTCACATTGCAAGTATTTATGGGGAAAATTTGATAATTTCTATATAATTAACAGACAAAAAGCAGAATTTGAATAAAATTATTCAATGTGAGTAGGATTGCTTTAACATTTCTTATAATTCATGCTGTTAGTAGTGAACTCTGCTCAGTAACAACAGAAACTTCAGCCCTTCAAACGTTAATTGCTACCACATGAGTTAACCCTGGTAGGCAGTTAAGTACCACACAGCTGCTTGCTCGATTTCCCCCTCTCCCCCAGTGAAATGGGAGAGGAGCAAAGGAAGTTTATTAGCAAAAAACCTTTCCAATCCAGCTAAAGGTTGTTCAATAGGTGAAGAAGACATGGAAGAAGAAATAAATAAATTGAAACAAAACAAGTGCTGCAAAACCACTCATCATCTCTCACAGGTAGACTGTTGCCCAGCTAGTTCTGGAGCAAAACATGGCCAACATCCCTAAACCCCCTCCTCTTTGCTTCATTGCTGTCTGTGGCATGAGATGACGTGGAATATCCTCTTGGTAACTCAGCTCATCTGAGTTGTTGTGCCCCCTCTCAACACCCTGCCCACCCCTAGTCCCCTCACTGTGGTGGCAGAGGGAAAACAGAGAAGCCCTGGATGCTGGGAAAAAACTGTTCAGCAGGACAGCTGTGTTATCAGTATTGTATTGGCCACAAATCTAGAGCACAGCACTGCACAAGCTGCTACTAGAAAATTAACTCTATCCCAACCAGATTCAGTACTCTTGGCTTTGTTGATTATCTCCACTGCAAATTTCCATGACTGATTTTCTGTAGCTGAAAAGGGAGACACCATCACATTTTCTTTGACTGAGGAGATTGCAGGGCAAACCTGCTTTGGTCCCGCCAGAAGTCATGGAACAAGTTCTTCAGCAGCCACAAGAACAGGCTCTTGAACAGTAAAATCCATACCACACTCCCTTAGAGCTACTAACAATTCCACAGAGGGTGAGGGATTGGAGTGCAGTGATTAAAACCTCAGGTGGTCCCAATCAGCTCAAAAAAAAAAAATTAAACTGAAGTGCGCATTCTGCTGATAATAGTTTCTCCAGCTTCAGAAAGCACCATCTCGCTCCCTGGAGGAGATAGGAACTGACAAGACATTGCTGAACAGGCTCTAACAGGCAGTAAGCACATCCACTTTCTGTTTAACATAGTATTTTTGCTGAGACAGCCCCAAGCTGCCAATGTCTGCCCACTTTATCAATGCCATCTCCGAGGCTGTTTTCCAAGGAAGCCAAACCCTGAAGAGAACACAATTGCTGACTTGATGTCCTACACAGCTGTGGGTGGAAACGTGTTTAAACATGAGAGCTCTTTCCCATGAGGACCAGTGGGTAGGTATCATTGCAAGAAGAGCCCCAGTGACATGGATCCTTGAGGTGTTGTGTAGGGGCATTCAAGGATAGAGAATTTTGTGTCAAAATACTAGCCTGTATCTTCACTGTAATGTTTGTCTAATTTTGTTTTCTCTTGTATTTTTATATTCATTTGTGTTAATTTTAGTGGAGTTAATTTAGGGAGTTGCTGTAATGAAGGCTGGAATTACATGTAATGAGATGGCACTAATAAATAAAAGCTGACCAGTCACCGAAGCAAGGCAATGCAGGATTATTCATGGCCTAGAAATCTGTGCTGGGATAACAAACAGTAATACTGATAACAAAGTTTAAGAACTTTTGACTACATACATCTTAAGTTTTATTAGTCTGTTTGAATTAATAAATCAGTAAGAGAATGGCATAATTTTCTGTTCAAATTATTGAATTTGTGTACATGTGCTGTGCTGAAAGAAATAGGGGAAATAAATTTATTTAAGAAATACAGGCTGGTTTAAGTATTCTTTTCAGATTAGCTCAAAAAACCCCAGGCATCAATTATTTTATGTGACTGCCAGTTAGGTGCCTGTGAGCGCTTTTGGGTCTGGTTTCTCTTCTTAATCAATTTTTAAAAGCATGTTAAAGGCAGAAGGAAGAGGATAATTTCGATGTTTTAATTGATCTAAAAAGCTAGCACCGGCTGACAAGGGGAAAAAAATGGGAGTCTGATTTCTAAACTCTATCTGAATGAACACAAATCGCTCAAGATTGGGCCATCAAATGCCTTATCAAGTGCCAATAATTTATACTTATGAACATCATTGGTTGTTAGTATGATACAAGGCAGGTTTACTAAAACTAAGCAGTAGGGTAATTAAGGCTTTTTAATTTTTCAAAACAAATTGCTAACATTAACCATTCCAAATGTACAGGCCATTTCATAGTTTCAAAATTGCAGTAGGATTTGTGACTTCAAAATGAAAGATGGATTTATCCACATAAATTCTACCAATTTAAAACATGGCAAAAATTTTAGATGCTTCCATTAACTCTAAGAATTTTTTTTGTTTTTTGAAATCAAAGCCTAATACTATCTTGTATTTGATATTGGCTTTGTTTTTAATGCAGGTGTTTCAAACTGACAAGGAAAGGTAATAGTGCCTAACCTTCTGTTCAATTACATTGCTTCTCCCCCATTACCTTTTCCTATGTATGCTAAAAACCAAAATACTAATAATAGCTTCTAAAGTATTATTATATTCCTAAGAGACAAAGTGAGGTCTATTTGAGTTTACTTAACATGACCCTTGTTATTTGGGAACACACGTACATGCTGCATAATTGTGCAGTAGTATAACAGCTAGTGAAAGAAAGATCAGCAACTGGGGGCTGAAATGGTCTATAAACTCTGCTTTGTTCAAATCAGAAATGTGTGTTGTATTTTCATCTTCATTTGCATATATTGAAAGCTACGCATGCAAAACAAATTCTACTTTGTGGAGAATGAACTACATAAATGCAATTCATAGCTTTAATTTGGACTTGAGAACTTAATACATTCAAACACAAGAAGGTTTTCGTGCACTGAATATTCCTGAGTTGGTTGAAAATGCTTAAAATAAATATTGAGCAGACGACAAGAAAACATGTTCTCTGTATCACAAAAGCTGTTTTAAAAGAACAACTTAAGCGCCTAATAAATACTTACTACCCAGGGATTCTAAACTATTAATTGTGCAATCTATACAGGTGGCAGGCATTGATGGAAATAGAACACAAATGGGCAAGACAAAGGTACATTATAAATTCTGCCATATTTAAAAAATACTTGCCAAGAAATAAAAGAAATTGATACAAAAGAGAGTTTGTTTCAGGTCTTCAGCTCGCAAGTTTTCTGAAGGCAAAGGTTGTGTAACTTGCTCAAAAAGCCTTTTGTTTGAAAGGATTTGTGTCAGTAATACGCCATCTAATGCTTGTTCACCAAAAGGCAAACATATTGAAGTTCAGCCCCAAACACTACAGTGAGGTTGCCACATTGGAGCTGTCTTGGCTACCCTGTACTTTTGTCTTTCTTTTGACCACTAGCTGCTTCAGCTGCTGAACTGACTCATGCATCACAACTTGTTAAATTCTACCAGAGGAAACTAACCTGTCTCTCCATTTTGTTTTAATTTTTTTTTTTAAAGCTGGACTGAATGAAATAATGTAAATCCCTCAAACAAAATTTATACCCAATTTGTTTTCTAGATAAACAAGGCAAAGAGAAGAGAAAACCCCACATCTCTGTAATTACAAGTTCTCTATGATTTTCTCAAGTGCACTTTAATGTAGCTCAGGGACTACAACATGGTCTTTTACCATTGGTCATCTTGCATTGCTTTAGCCAATACTCCTTATCCTCAGTAATGGATTAGTTTGCATCTAGACTACAATCAAAATCCTCATGTTATTTTTCTGAGCATTAACCTTATTAAAAAATTGTGTTTTGCAACTTCAGCTTAATGCAAAGCTACTAGTTGAATAATGTTTAACATTATTATGGGTCCATCCATCTGGATGCAAATCTGAGGAAATCAAGACCAGAAACATGGAAACCAGGTTTAATGAAATTAAACCAAGCTACTGGTGGGAGGACTTTTGTAACCTGATAACAATGCTTTCCAGGTTGAAGATGCTGGGTCTGCTCATAAAGAAAACTAATTTATTTGAACTGAGGGTTCTGCCATGACCACTGAAAAGATTAAAATATAAGAGCTAGAGTGTGGGGTAGGTCTGTTGGGTTGACCACTTGGCATCAGGGTATAGTGATGTCAGGGCTTGAAGAGGAGGAAACAATGCTTTGAAAGTGCCTTCTGACCTGAAGGAGAGGTGCCCAGACACATGGTATATCAACATCAGTGTCTGTGTTTATGTACATGTTTGGTGTTTCAAGCCAGGCTGTGTGAAAGTAGTGGGGCATACACTAGCAAAAGCCAAGGGAGTTCTCACACTCTATAGATTAGCAGCCTGACAGTGAAAAGTAGAAATGTGTTGAAGGCAATCAGTTATTTTTAAGTAAATATCTTTGTGGTGACATATGTACAGTATGTTCGTTCAACTGTGAATTAATTTAAATTTTATATTACATATTCTAATAACGGAAGATGCATGTGATCTGAAGGTGCAATGATTCATAAACTCTTAATCTCTCTTATTTATAAAGGAAGACAAAAATTAGCTGCAGAGGATCATTGTACATTGGCAGCATGTTTGTATTATTTGCATGCACTGTTGCCAGGAGGCACAACATTCCTGTTTCCATATTATGAGATCTAGATATGTTTCACATTTCTTCTAGACATAGAAGTTAAATAAGTAAACTGCAATGACAAACTACCTAGAAGCTCTTTAGCTTCTAATACATACAAGTCCAATTCTGGAATTCATGTAATATGTGCAAAAGGAAGAGAAGAAAAATATTTTCTTTGTAATTTTAAAAATTTTTAACAGAAGGCCGTTCCTCATAGTTCGCTGGTATAATTTAAGGCTTACTACATAACCATTCTGGGAAATTAAAGCAGAACTTAATGATTTCTCAAATCATTGAGTTTGTACAGGAGCTATAACAGCTTTTGAAAGAGCCTTTAAATGCTCCAGCAGCTAATTAATTCATAAATAATTTTGGAATAGGGAGTCTGCATCCTGCTGAGGTTTTTTTCTGAATCACTGTTGGCCATCTTCTGAGCGGGATTCATACAACCTTGTATGAATCACAATATTTAGGAGAGTTCTGAAAATTCCAGCAAAGAGCATTTTCAAAGGACTCAAAGACTTTATAAGTTTACTAACTCTAAACATCTTTTTTAACTGCTCTTGTGTCATGGTAACTGCATACTTCCTCTGTACAATCTGTAGCAGGACTGTAACATGGGAAAAATGAGGGAAATTAATTCTAGCAAAGCAGTTTTGTATGCAGCATACCTTATTTCACCAGTTCAAAAAGAAATGGTAATAACACAGTGGCAACCATGTGCATTGAAGTGCAACACAACAAATGTTGCCAGCTGTCTCTTGAAAGAGTTTCTAGGGTGTACACTTCTCTGTATTTTCTCCTTGTGTCTGTGAGCTCAAAGCCAATTTTTACAAAAGAGGTTATATGGTGTAGCTCAGCAACATTTGACAGCTCAGACCCTTTCTTCTCCAAAGAGCCTGTGAAGGCTTTTGCTCATAACGAAGAAGACTCTGCTATCTCCTTGTGGCTCTTTCGGACAAGCATGGGAATAACTGATAGTGGCTTTAAAGATGCTTGGGACCCAGCCTTTTAAAGTGACAGATATGAGGAGATGCCATGTGATTCTGTCATGGAAATGATCCAGAGTGACTTAGCAGCCATCACAGAAGATCTCACATGGAGAGAAAGCTGGAGCATTAACTGTCCCCAGTAACTGACCTCTAACCCTGCTGGAACATTTCTTCTGGGGTGAGATATGGAAGGACAGAGACCACACAAGCCTGTGGCAAGCAGGGTCACCATCAGGAGCCCTTGGTGGCAGGAGAGCAGGATGCAATGATGGATACCAAAGAGAAAGAGGTCGTCTGCAAGTTGCAACCTGTCTTGGGAGAAGAGGCAGCAGAGTGTAGGACTGAGGATGAAGACCAACCCAATCACAGCAACTAAGTGGAGACTGGGAGACTTTTCAAGGAAGAGGGCCCACACTTTGCCCAGGGAGAGGGACACACTCACAGAAGGAGTGTATGAAGGAAGAAAGAAGGGGTTCTCATTACATTTCCTTTAATTGTTATAAAACTTAAAATTTTACTTGTGCAAGAAAGAAACAGAGTCTTCAAAGAATGTGACTATTAAGAATTAAAAGGTGTAAGAATATTTCTGATGTGTCACTTCTGCCACAGACCTCATGCTTCTTGCCAAAGGAAATCTAGTATTATTCTAGTGAAATATCCCAACTCCTCTGTGGCATGAGTGACCTAGTAAATTTGCTGTGCCCAGCAGTGGGTGGCATAATGCCAATTTAAAGTGACTCCTGTGAAGCTGCTGAAAAATAAGGCCATGCAGTACCTCACTAGACCAGCTCTAACTTGCATTCTTCCTCTCCTCCCTACTCTTCACAAGGACTCTGGACCCTCTTTGTCCATAGAGAGCAGCCAGCTTTCTCCATCCCTACCTTCAATGGCAGGACATGCCTACGGTGTCCCTGCAAATCACCCTATGCATAGGTACTTTGGGCCTGACAGGATTACTGTTCATGCTCTTAAAAAAAGAAAGAAACACAGAACCAACAGAAACCCAAAGCTGCAGCACTATATTTCAGCAGACAATTTCGACATTTATTATTCCCATCTATTTTTTAAATAAAAGATTGATTTGCAAGATGACTAATACAACTTCTTTCCTTAAGGAAGGCCTTTATTTGCAGGATTTGTAATTTAATTACAAAATTCTCATGTTATTACCACTAGTGTCTCTGCCAGAATTAAAAATTCTTCTGTGTGTTTTACCCAATATGTAAATTGTTCCTGGAATAGAATAAGAACTCTCTTTTACTCTTACAAATTGAAGTACACAATACCCAACAAGCTTGATTTTCATTTCTTCTAGCTAAGACAAATGCATTACCTATAGGAGAGATAAAAATTTGGAAGTCAATACAGTGGTTTTCCAGCATGAGTCATTATTAGAAATTAACTGGAGTTTACCTGAAGTAAAAAAGCAACATATTTATTGCTGACAGTGTTTAGCAACTACATCTTGGTTATTTACAACAGGAACAACCGCTTTTTTCTGCCTTGGGATATGACATTGTGTTTCAGAATGCCTAAAGGTGTTGTGGTATAGCTTTGGAATAGAAAATTAAGAATTTTTCTGTTGTATCAATAATCACCTACCCACCAGGGAAAGATTGATAGCAGCAGACTAGACAGAATCCATAAAGCAGCTAAATAATTTTTTCATTGTTGCCAAAATTGTTTACTTGTAAGGAAGTTACATGATGGTGAATGACAGAAAAGGAGAGTTTCTCCCCATGGACATGGTCTGCCCTAGGCAGTGTGCCATGGGAAGACCCACAGGACCCTGTCGGCTGCTGCATAAACATGGCTTGTCCAGAATCCGAGGGGATGTAAGATGCTTCTCACTACCCATAATCCCCCTCTTATTATGTCTTATTCAAGCAGATGCCTTATTTAGCCATTTGTTGTTGGGCTTTTCTCACTGAGGTTCAGAAATATCCCTTCTCTGGTTCACCCTCACTTCACTCCACTTTCCAGCCCTGTGCAGAACAACTCATAGGGTAGCCAGCCAATAGCTCTAGAGAAGATGGGTTGCTATTTCTAAAAGGTGTATTTGTCATTAGAACTAAGAAGTAAAACTTCCTCAGTCTTTCCTATTAGACAGCCACCCACAACTCCAGCTTCAGACGGCCTGTACCAAATTCAGCACACGTACAGAGGTGAACAGATCTGCATCCCATCACAAAGTGTTTAATCTATCTACTTCTTTTGCACATAAACATTTTTGAGTGTAACAAATCACCTTTCTATTAAAGTTCCCAGATGTGCTATATCCTCACAATATTGGATGCTTGCAAATGAGGATAGAAATGGTCCAGTAGGAGTGTCTGATTATTTTTTATGGGCAGTTGTATTTTGGCAGCAGTCTTTGACTGAGTAAATCTGTATGCTTTCCAACACATGGAGAAATAGATCTTCATGTTTAGTAGCATGTTAAAATGCTGAGTGTTGTTAATATTGAAGAGAGCACATTCTCAGAAAAGGGGACATAAAATGAATTTTGTCTTCTACATTTTCATGGGGTCTCTTGCTTTCCTGACTTTCACTTAAGTAATTTTTGTATTTGGATCATGACAGAGTGAGGTGGAAACCAGCTCAGCTTCCATTTCTAGTTCAGACACTTCACATGATTAATTACAGAATTTTCTGAGCTCCGTTGCTCTGAAATCATTGAGCGACAACATTAACAATGCTTTTCTTTAGAAGCTTAGCATTTACATATGCAAGAAATTATGCAATTCCTACCCCAAAGATGATGAGAAAAATTGTCCTTGCTTAGCATCTGTTGAGGAGCTATTTTAAAGCTAGAAGCCAGAAAGCAGAGTTTACAGCTATTGTTATTTTCAGATAGTTCTTCAGCTGGCACTATTTGGACATTATAGGATGGGAGAAAGCAGTCAAAACAAAGATATATATGGGTGTGTTGGACCCTGTCTTACAAGAAAATTACATTTGCTGTGAGGAAGTATCTTTATGTCAGATCCTTGAGGCCACAGCTAGCTAGTACACTAAGAACATACCAGTCTTGCAGACACAACTTCCAAGATTGGTGCTCGAGCTGGGCAATCTGCTTTAGTTTGAAATTTCAAGGCACAGATCACTAGCTATCTTAGAGTATATCTGCTAACTGTATGGAAAACAAAATCTCCCGATAAAATATACTAAAATATTTATGCTGGAAGAGACCTGCAGCTATCATCAAGTCCCATTGCCCAACCACTTCATGGCTGACCAAAATTAAAACATTATTAAGGTCATTGTCCAAATGCCTGCAAAACCCTGAAGTTTTGGGGCATCAACCATGTCTTTATAAGCCTGTTTCAATGTTTGACTACATTCTTGTGGGTGCAGCCCATCAAGCCTCATGGATTGCATGTGTCTACTTTGTTCAAACATTCCCTAAGCTGATCTTCTGCACTGAAGGTGTCTTCTTCACTTCAGATTTTTGCACAGGTCTCAGGAGCCTGGTGCTCCTGAAGATGGGTCCTACCAGTAAAGACTGAAGTCAAGGAGCAGGTGGGTTTTGGCTTTCCTAATCCAATTCCTGCACATTTGGGCAGTGCCTCTCTCTTCATTCTCTTGAATTCTTCCTTTAGGTGTCCAAGTTTTGTTATGAGTTCTTTGTTCATCTTTGTAGGTATCCTGTCATCTGTGCTTTAATTCTTGCATGGTCTTGAGGTAATCCTTGGACATCAACCAATATAGCTGTTGTAGTTATACCTTGTACATTGTTAGTCTTCATTATAAACACTAGGGATTTTTTTAATTTTAAATAAAGGAAAAAAGAGAAAGTGGTCATAGCAATTGAACACCAGTAAAATTATCATCCATACCACTATTAAAATAGCAAAAAAAATGTCTGCATTTCAGGTTGGTTTTTTTCTCACAGTATGTAGTCTTTATAGTTCTTTGCTTAACATTTTTACACCATTTTTAAAATTTAAAGATTGGAAGATTTCATCTTTTAAGTTTGTGCAGTATGTTGAACCTTGTAAAGTCACCATTTATGAGTAAAATTCATTAATCAAGCAATTAACAAATGAAAAGTTTCTTTCCTGAGTCCTGGTTTTCTCCAAGGCTCAGTCTCAGGGCCAACCCTGTTTAGTATCTTCAACAGGGGTGAGAGGATCGAGTGTAGCCCCAGCAAGTTTACATGTGGGAGAATTCTCCCACTCCCAAGGTGTTGGGAGAATTGATCTGCTGAGGGCAGGAAGGCTGTGCAGAGGGATCTGGACAGGCTGGATTAATGGGCTGAGGTCAGTTGTACAAGGTTGAACAAGGTGAAGTGCCAGATCTGCCCTTGGGTCACAACAGCCTCGAGCAGTGCTACAGGCTGGGGGCAGAGAGGCTGGAAAGCTGCCCAGGAGAAAGGACCTGGGCGTGCTGATCGGCATTGGCTGAACTCAAACCATTTGTGCCCAGATGGCCAACAAGGCTAATGGCATCCTGGCCTGTATCATGTATCAGCAGTAGTGTGGCCAGCAGGACCAGGGAAGGGATTGCTCCTCTGTACTCGGCACTGGTGAGGCTGTACCTTGAGTCCTGTGCTCAGTTCTGGGCTCCTCACTTCAGCAAGGTCATTGAGGTGCTGGAGAGTGTCCAGAGAAGGGCAACAGAGCTGGGAAGGGTCTGGAGCACAAGTCTGAGGAGGAACAGCTGAGGGAGCTGGAGGTACTTAGCCTGGAGAAAAGGAGGTTCCAGGGAGACCTTATCAGACTTAAACTCAGAATATTCTGTGATCTGGAAAGAAATTAAATTAAATGTTTCAACTCTCTACAACTACCTGAAGGGAGTGTGTAGCCAGGCGGGGGTTGGTCTCTTGTCCCAGGTGACAAGTGAGAGGACAAGAGGAAATTATCACAAGTTGCCCCAGGGGTGGTTTAGATTGGGTGTTAGGAAGTATTTCTTCACTGAAAATGCTGTCAAATATTGGAACAGGCTTCCCAAGGAAGTGCTTGAGTTACCATCTCTGAAAGTGTTTAAAAGATGTGTAGATACTGCAGTTGAGGACATAGTTTAGCAGTAAACATGGTAATGATGCTAAGTTGACAGCTGGACTTGATGGTCTTAGAGGTATTTTCTAACTTTATTAAATCTATGATTCTGTGATTCATGATGCAGTATCAAATAAAAGAACAAGTAATTGAGAGATAGGTGGAGTGTTTATGTCACTCTTAACTGAATTTAAATACTAGGACACTGTGATACTGAAAAAATTATGAACAAGGGAAGATAACATGTGGAAATTCTGATTTAAACCAGTATTTAATGATGTAATTATATTTTTTGACATATCTTTAAGTATCAAATTTCATTTTTATTTTTTGTGCTGTAAGTACAACTCACACATTTAATTCATATTAGTGTTTTTGGAAGTATCATTTCAAGAATTGACTATCTGAAGAACAAAATAATCTTTAAGAGAAGCCTACATTTTACATAACGAAGTTAATTATTTAGCAATTAAATAGCATTAGGATCTACTAACCTCTGTGCTTCCACGAGCTCAGAAATACCACAGAAAAATCTGCTGTTGCATAAGGGTATTACTCATCCTGGCCACCTGCTCTAAAGATCCTTTGCCAAATCTCTTTATTGTCAGTTTTGAGTCCTGAAATGAGCAAGAATTAAGAAGCATCACTTCTTCAAAAGATTTTTATCAAAAAGATGGGGAAAAGGGTGCAACTTCATCTCTTGATTTTCACTGTTTAATAGCACTTAGTACTTGCAGGTCTCTTTCAGTTCACTCATACAATTTCTGCACATGTTTAGGACCTCTTAAACCCAGGACATCTTTACTTAGTCTCTTACATAAGGAAAGAAACCCCAACTATTTGAGCACTCTGCAGACACCCAGATTTGCAGTCACTGACCACACTAAAATGATTTAAAAGTTTTTCATTGTTATAATGGCAATACCTTGTCCAAATTGTTTACCTGAAGTATTCCATCTTTTTATCAAACAGTAACATAACTGTGTTTCATGATACAGGTAGGTATAGCTCTAAAAAGTTTTGGAAAAGAAAAAAAATGTGTATTTACTCATTTATGCCTAATCTCTGTGTATATGACAGCAAGATAGATCAATTTTCAGTGCTTGCACACCGTCTTTAATAAACATCTATCAGCCGGCTTCTGGCTCCTATGATGAGGACAGAAACATGATAGAGTTACAATCTACTGTTCTGCTCAGAAAAAGAAATTTCAGTGCTACCAGTTCCTCTTCTTTTGAAAGTCAGAATTATTTTGTAAGGAACTGCAGTGACAGCAGTGCTTTGCCCCTTGGAAAGAAAAATGCTGCAAAGCAAAAAAGAAATCTAATAATGGAAAAGAACTAAAGAGTCAACCCATTATGATCCATTCTTCAATTACTTAATCAGCTATACAATAGGCCATATGGGGGTTCTCCTGCCCTTTCCAGTATGGTACATTAATAAATAGCCTCCTTTACACAAACACAACTAAGATGCACTCCAAGTGCACTCTGAGACTAAGGGGTCTTGTTAATGGAAGAGAATGTAGTGTAACATATGCTCGAGGAGGTTCTCCTTACTTCTAAAGAGTGGTTGTCTGGTTCACCTGGATGTGTGTATATTTTAAATGTCACTGGCAAAGAAAATTGATTAAATGCAATGTTATAGTAAACAGGAGGCTACAGCACATAGGTCTGCAGTAAAACAACAGATGGCACAGGTTAAATCTATTTATTATCAGTCAATTGGCAAGAAGACTGGAAAAGAGATAGAAAAGTGATAAACAGATGCCAGGTGTCATTTAATAACACTTGATATAACAGTTGTACTAAAATATGTTTTGTTTTCTTGTCTCTCAGCCTTCCACCAGAAATTTTTAAAAGCTACTCTTTCGGATTCGGAATTTTCAAAAATATGCACAATGCTTGCTCTTGGATATGCTGAATAGCTGATTTTCTACTGCTGAAAAACAGGAACATTTTTATTACCTCAGTGGAAAATCAGGGACCAGAACCAGCGCAGTCATCAAACAGTGATGGAGAGCTAGTTTGCCGTGGCAAAGCTGGATAACTGTTAACTGCTGTTAACTGCTTTCACACTAAACTCCTTCCCCTCTTTCTTTATTGTAACATTGTAGTTCTTTCAGACTTAGGACTCAATTTTTCATAGGCATTTTTCTAGTTTTCTCTGTGAAGTTCCTAAGGGGATTGAAAAAAAAAGGTTTTCGTGTTTTAACTTTGGTTTTAACCTCAAAGTCCTAGTAAACAATACAGTGGTCTGTGTGTTCTGCAGATAATTATCCTGTTATTGTTCCCTTCACAGCTCACTAAAATGGCAGTGCATTTTTTTCAGGCAATGAGGCTGTAACTCTGGTGTTAACAATGTGGTGATCGTCCCACTGTTTTTTCCCTCCTCTTCTTGCAAAGGTTTGGAGTTCATGGGAAACAAGCTAGTTTGGTCACTGTTAAATCAATCTCACCTCATATAGTTTTGTAAGTGTAACTTTAATTCTGAGTGACACTGCTTATAACAACTGTTCCCAGCTGTGGTCAAAGCAAATTACTATTTCATGTGGTATCGAACTCCATTATTGTTTCCAGGTAATGTGGCCTCTCTTTCACATGGCAGCCTTTTAAGGCAGCTCCTTGTTAGTGAATAGTAAGAGCTGAAAAACCCTACAAAAGTCTCAGATGACCTCTTTTGCATTGCAAAAAAGATATGTGTATTGATAAATACACTAGGATGTGTTATCATCCATTATTCAGTTCTACAATTAGTGAACATCTGGCATGGGGAAGATGAGATGCCTGTTTACTTGCCACCTGTATTAATGTTGATTTCTAGCAGGCAACAGAGAGCACACCACTTTCACCTGCTTAAAGGAGGCAAACGTGAAACAAAAATAATTTAACTAATATTAAGGGATACAGATTTAAAGGTTTAAATACCTTTAAATAAAAGGTTGTGTATTACATATCTCATTTATATGAGGTTTCTTTATGGACTGGAAACAAGACTAACAAGGATTGTGAAAAGACAGTTTATTTCAAGTCTACGAGATAACAAGGTCAACAGGTGTAACACTGCAGGTGAGTATAGCTAGATAAAAGCCATTTTGTTTTGTCTAGCTGATACTATCCAGTAGAGTTGAATCAAGTTGATTTTCAAATGTAATTACAAAAAACTCCCAACCTCTTCTGTAAATTGCAGTTATGAAAGCCTGATAATGTCTGTTTGACCTCTCCTGGCTGTTGGTTTAGTCTAAGCGTTAGGCCTCCAAATTTAACACTTTTCCATTTTAATGTGCACACTAGAGATTTGAAAGAAACATATGGACATGTCAGGTTTGGAAATCAGCAGTAACTTATAAAGAAATGAAGTGCTGAACAAAATGAAGAGGAATAGGCTATTTGTTAAGAACAGTCATTTGACCTCCAGAAATTCACAGCTAAGACTGCAAATAAAACAAATGGCACAGGTAAAAATATTAATTAGTGAAGATTTGCTAGTCTAGTTTTCACAGAGTAAAGGAAGACAATGCATGGATTTGTGGATTATTTTTCTTTGATGTGTGTAGGGGTGCGTTTTTCTCAGCATTGAACTGAACTTCTTGATGATTTACTAAAAGCAACATAAGCTTTACATACCAAGATGTGTATTTATCAAGGACATTGACCTTTTTAACTATATATGTCAAAGCAATCCAGAATGCTTTTCAAAAAGGAATGAGCAGAGAAGGAACTAAAAAGAAGTCTTATTAGAGTCTACCGAGGAAGAAAAAGGAGAGATGTCGAAAGGAATATGTTATAAATACAAAGATTCATTCCTTTATGCTGTCAGTCAACATAAATTGCCAGCCCAAAATTTTCAATGCATTGGCAAACAAGGAACAGTATGAAACAAAACACTAAGGCACAAAATGCTTAGCAAAATTAGCATCTTAAAATGACATTGTAAGAAGATAAACTGGAGCCTTTCAGTGCAAATTGCCAACTTTGGCACACCTGAGGATATTTCAGCTGACTTCACTGGCTCCTGAGATTTATTGTTCCAAGTCTGAGGCAAAATGGGCACTGGTCATTAAAAGTGGGGCATGGTGACAGAGGATTTGTTGCTGTTCCAGCTCATAAAATGGAATGACTAAAGCCCAACAACACAGGCTTGCATTTATACCATCCTCTCACGGGAGAAAATATATTTTTATTTTTGTTTCCTATTTCTGCTCCCACTCTACTGTGTCTTTAGGATCTACAGAATGCACGGTGCCTGGCAGCTGGACACAAAAATGTGCCTCAAGGAAAGGCAGGAATCAATATCAATGACTTTGACTGGTCAGACTGCAGAACCCTACAACTCAATATAAGCAAGTATTCCCTGTTTCACCAGATAAAATAGTTTTTGTACCAGACTTGAAATAAGTTGATGCTGTGTTTTAAACAACAATAGCAATAACTATTGTCTTCAGACATGTATTTGACATGTCAAGGTCCCTCTGGATGGCATCCCTTCCCTCCAGTGTGTCAACATTTTGGTAACAATGGTGAATTTGCTGGGGATGCACTCAATCCCACTGTCCATATCACTGACAGAGATTTTAAGCATTGTGTCTGGTTTAGAGACAAGGATGTCATGCTGGACAGTGTCAAATACTTTGCACACATCAATTCCCTTACCTACCACCACTGCAACCCTGGCAGCTTTGTACCAGTAGGCAACCAGAAATCATCTATGACTTGGCTTCTGCAAAATAAAATTTGCAGTTTCCTAAATGTTTTCATGTGGGAGATTCAGGACAGGCAAATCAGAGTTTCATTCTTACTGGTTGTACTGATTACAGTCTGGGCAATGTGTCCTAGGAAGAGAAGGCTCTTAGCAATAGTGTTTAAAGGTTGCCTGAGTATTCTGTTAAAAGGAGGAAGAGCCAACCAGGTAACCAGCACCACATGGACCCTGAGCTGTCCATCAGTGACCAGACCGATCTGGTTACCCAGGAGAGTGATTTCACAGTCTGTGAGAATACTCAGAACACAAATACTAATCACAAAAGTAGGTTTTGAAGGTGCTTCTAGTGAAGCCGCACAAGAACAAAATACACCCACTAGAAAAAAAGAGTGGGTTTCTACTACCTCCACAAATGAAGGGAAGATCGTGTTCCACCGGGCTGCTAATCATCTACAGATGACTCTTCCTCTTTACTGAATAGTTATTTTACAAGTGGTTTTCCAAGGCAGACTGTTCCCATTTACAGAATTCTTCCCCTTGAAAGATCCTTGCTTTTCTGTCTACAATTAGCGTTGCTAATGTTGTTTTGCTAGGTTCTTTCTTCTCATTTCTCATTTCCTTTCTGTCCTTGTATTTTTTGTTTCTTTTCTTTCTGGGTCTTAATGCTTTCCATCTTTTTTACTGGGATTTAGAACTTCTTTATGATTTTTGCCATTCTTGTCTTACTTTTTTTTCCATTTGAGGTATGTCCTCTGGATCTATTCTGTTCTAAGAGAAAACTTAAACTTTCATAAATTTGCATGTACTTCCATTCTTTTTTTCCCCATGAATTCTACTTCTAACAAGTCTTGAAAGACTGTCACTCTGTTTACTGCTAGGCCTCCTGTGTAGTAAGCACTGCCTTCTCACATTGAAGCAAGTTCAGGATAATCCACTTAAGAAGATGCTTAGAACTTAAATGTGCTCCATAGGACTGTACTTATCTGTACTGTAGCAGACAGACTACGGTTGTAAAATTGGTATAACTACATGGTAGGACAATGTCCAGACTGTAATCTGACACTACATGTCAGTTATATTTTAATCCCTTTCTATCATGTGATACAGAGCAAGAATTATTTCAGCTGGGGCCCTGAACGACAACAAGCTTTTGAAAAAATTAAACAGAAGATTGTTCATGAGGTAGTCCTTGGGCCAGCCAGGACAGGGCAAGATGTGAAGAACATACTCTACACTACAGCTACAGAGAATGGCTATTCCTGGAATGTCTGACAAAAAGTACCTGGGGTGTCTCAAGGATGACCCCTGGGGGTCCTGGAGTTGGGGATACAATGGATCTAAGGCCAGCTATGCCCAACAGAAGAAGAGGTACTGGCATCTCATGGAGGGGTTCAAGATGCTTCAGAAGGGATTGGCATCGAAGCACAGCTCCTCCTGGCATCTTGACTGCCAGTGTTGGGTTGGATGCACAAAGAGAAAGTCCACACATCAAGACACTGATGCTATGGGGAGTAAGTGGGCCATGCTGATCACACAGTGAGCTCGAATAGGAAACCCTAAATACCTAGGGACCTTGAAAGTCATCACTAACTGGCCTGAAGGTGAAAATTTCAGAATATCATATAGAAGATGAGGAGGACAAGAAGGTGACACATTTTAAGGAGGCCCCAACATATAACTAGTGACCTGAAAATGAAAGCAATACACTCTCTTCGCTGACAGCTCCTGCCATATCGTAGGGATACACCAAAAATGGAAAGCAGCTGTATGGAGCCCTACGTGGTGAGTTGCAGAAACTATTGAGGGACAAGGTGGATCGAGTCAGGTTGCAGAGCTGAAAGCCATCCAGCTGGCTTTGGATATCACTGAATGACAGAAGTGGCCAGCACTCCACCTCTGCAGTGACTTGTGGGAGGTGGCAAATGGAGGGAAGCTGATATTTCATTGGCAGCTGTTTCATTGTCTTGAGCTTTGTGAGCATTTTGCATGTAAATCACCCTCTCTTTGTACATTTTTTTCTATTAGTATTGCTGCTGTTGCTGTTTGTTTTCTTGTCTCATTGCTCTTTCCAGCAAATTGTTCATATCTTAATGCATGATCTCTGCCTTTAGTGCATTTATTTGAAGTTGTGAGGAGGGGAAGTGAGGGGTGCTGTGGTTTCAGCAGGATTACTAAATTGGGGAATACCATTCCTAAACCACAACAGTCTTATTGTCCTGCACCTAAATACCTATGTACCTAGCCCCACGCTTAGGATCACACTGTAGAGGAAGATCCTTATGCCATATTAAGGTTTATTTGCACAGACAAATCACATGATCACATTCTGGCCACCTTAGTCTTCCCCTGCTGGTAGATAGACCTCTCTTTTTAATAAGTCGTCACAATGTTCAGTCTGCAGCCCAGCGCCTGGGACCGTGTTGCTTCCCTCAGTTCTCATCCCTCCCAGTGTTGTGATTACTCAGTGAACTTGTACTGGGCCCATATTGGTAAAGAAAAGTATAATGAGACTTTGAAGGACTAATAAATCTAATCAGACCCTGAGTTCTTTGTCACAGACCTGACAAAGACTTCTGCTGCCTGACCATCAGCTGAATTATTTATCTTCTTTAGAGTACAAGGGTAGCTCACAGGAAATTGCAGACCTTTCTTCAGAAAAGTCTGTTGACTTAATTATTTGGAGAAATAATTTCCTTTTAAAATACAGTTATTTCTGATTCCTACTTTTTCAGGAATGCCTACGAAGATGTATCTCTCACTTCTGCCTGTGAGACCAGTGAAGAAGACTAGAAATGTGTGGCAACAGTCCAAATGTCAGTAACTGTAAGCTTGCATCTCCAGCCAAGCCCTAGTTAATTTCGGGGTTTGGGAAGCAGATAAAAGAGACACACAAGAACATTTGCAATCACTTCTGAGTGGAAGCTACATGGGCTGTAGTTTGGTCTCAGGTAGAGTATATTGAAGTGCATGGGAAAAGTCTGTTGATTTTGTTTATGAAGTGATGTTAACTTAGGGTTATGGTTGCAATGTTTAAGAAACAAAATATGCCACACTTCCCAGAGTCGCATATCAACAAATGGGTTCATAATTCAGTTCCACGCCTCTCATGTTCTTCTGGAAAAAATAAAAACAGTACACATCTGTATTCATATAAAAATATCTACACCTATGTGCCTTCACATTTTCATGTACAGAAACCCACTCTTTCATGCTGATAAATACGGCAGCTAAGCTAAGTCTACATTCCTTTTTATCAGAAGGTTTCAAAAGATGTAGTAATATCCTTCAAAATTCCTGTAATACTGGAACCGAGTTCTAATTTCTTCTACCTGCCTACTTGCCTTTCTTAAACTAGCTTATAATACAGCTAGCTTGTACAGGTCCAAGAAAATGTAGACCAGCAATCTTCCACCCTAATGCCAGTAACAGCATTGTAACCTCATTTGCATTCTAAATTCTGTTTCTATTCCAACCAACCCTTTATCCGCACTCAGAAGCACCAAATTTTTCCAAATATTTCTGAAAAATCTCTTCTCACATTTACAAATAATACAGTATCCTACCTGGAACTGGGTGTACACTCACTGAAGGACAATAAACAATATTTCTCATCTGCTGTTTGAAACCCAGATCCAGAGGCAGTGCAATATAATATGCAAGCACCATGAGAAGTCTTTTTGTAACACAGCCCACATCCCTCCTCTCAGAGTTCTGAAGAACCAGACAGACACATTTGCTGACCACAGCAAATCTTGGAGAATCCTGTTGAGCACTAGTAGTAATACTTTTATCAGTATTAGATATTAGGTCTTCACAGATAAGAATTTATTTCCATTTTTTCCAAGCCAGCTTTCACTGGCTGTGAAAGCAAGTTTGGAAGCATATAGAAATCCCTGCTGTTACCCTAGGACACCTTCACCTAAAAAGATTAACTCACCATAAAGTAACATTCTAATTAGAAATTTTACCCAGAAAATTTCCAGCACAAACTTTGATTGGATCCAAGAGACTTCCAGGCTCTTTTAGCCTTAAAAAGTCAACCTGGAATTTAAGAATTTAAACACTTTTTTCCCTTTACTTGCATGCTATTGGCCAAGCAAACCATGTGACTGTTGGTTTGTGTGTATCCATCTACAATTCAGAATACATTAAAATGTGAATTTTGGTTGCACATATCCATCTATGAGTCAGAATTGAACCTGTTAACTTGTTCACTGCTCAGTTCTCAGGTGCCAGGTCCCATAATATGCTATGGGCATTAAAGTTTCACACACACTGTACACAATGATTGCACTAAATTACTTCTTAAACAATTAGAGAAGATGTCTAGCTATCTTAATGAACTTTCAAGTATCATTATTGCACACCAATAGGAACATTTTGACATTCTGAATATCATTTATTTGTGGTGCCACTGCTTTCAGCAAAATTAAAAATTGATTTGGAAGTCAAATTTGAATAACCTTATGTCATAGCTTCTGTTGGAATGTGTACAGGTACATCACAAGATCTTATTGATCGGAAAATATTTAAACCAGTAAACCTGATTGCAGAATTTTCAAAAAACACATTTTGGTGAAAATATCCTGATTATTCAAGCTGAAGTGTATCAAAGACGTTAAGTTAGCTCTAGGGAGTTTTTGTTGGAAAGGTTTTAAACGTCTTAAGTCAGACAGTTATTTCAGTTGAGAGGAGATGAAATTGAAGACCTGAATAATTTATTCAGAAAATGGTATTACAATCCAATTTTCCCTATGAAAATGCTCTAAAAGTTTTGGTTTTACTCCAGTGCAGAAGAGAAACAAACTTTAGAACCTTGACTGTTATAATGAAACAGAATTCTCACTTTTTACCAGCTGTAATAATATCATTGTTTTCCAGAGGATGACAAAACTAGACTCAAAATATTTATTCAGACATTAGTACTTTTTAGAACCTCAACTGCTAGTGGATCTCAAGTGCAATTAATTAAGCCTTGCAATGCTCCAGCCATGAACATCACATCTGCATACTACAGAAAATACAGAGATTTAATAATTTCCTGTCAAACCAGTAGCCTGCCATGGAAATCATATCTCCTACTGTTCTTTAACCTAAACACAATGCATACCATATTCTAGGAGCTAATGACTATCAGTAAGCCAATACAAAATATTGCTGTTCACAAAAGGAGGAATCTGTAAATCTCAGAGGAATACAAATCAAAAAGAACCCTGATTTAGTAAGTGACCTGCTATCTGTAAGAAGGAAAATTCAAAATAGTTTAGATTCTTTTCAAAACACAAGATAGTTCAGTATTGAATCACCACCTTGGGATGATTGGTTGAAGGATCAGAAGCACAGGCAGTGTTTTTTTTGGTCATTCCAGTAGCAAGGAAGAATAACAAAAGGAACAGGCAGACCTCTCAGACTTACGCATGGATCCAAGTCTGATGTAACTGGAAAATTTTTGAGCTTTTTGACCATGGTGTGGTGTATTTAACACCTGGTCTACCAACATCTGATCGGATGCATCTTTCTCAGAAAGAGAAAGGGTTCTAGCACAGGAGCTACCAGTGCTCATTGGTAAGAACTTTAGATTTGAAGAGGGGAAGGGACAAAACCAGGCTCCCTGGTGGTAAGGAATGGGATGGCTTGACAAAACTTGAGGGACTGAGTGCTAGAGGCATCCTTCAGTCTGCTCCAGGAGGCATTAACTACAACGAATCACACTTGAAATGTTTCTCACAAACATGTGCAGCATGAAGAGTGAGCAAAAGGAGCTCACACTCTTGGTCCAGTCCCAGAGATACAATATCACTGGCATAAGTGAATCTTAGTGCATGACTCCTGTGACTCATGTTGGAGCAGAGATCAGTGCCATGACGGACGGTTACAGGATCTTCAGGAGGGATGGGCAGGGCAGAAGATGTAGGAGGGTGACACTGTGTGTAACGGAAGAGTGGAATGTATGGAGCTCGCAGGTGGCACTGGCACTGTTGAGAGACTTTATGAAAGGATTAAGGGGCAAACAAATAATGTGGATGTCAGTGTGAGAATCTACTACAGACCTCCTATCCAGGATGACAATGCCAACGACTTATTCTTCGAGGAACTATGGGACACCTGTGAATCAACTTGTCCTTGCCCTGACAGGGGACTTCAAATTGCCAGATGTTAACTGGGAAAACCACACATCTGGCACAAACAGGTCCAGAAGATTCTTAAAATACCTGAATGATTGTTAAGAATTGAGTGAGAGCTTTATACAAGCCCTACCTTAGGCTCAGAGTTTTGGCAGCAGGTCTACTTAGGTGACCCATACCTGAATCATTCTGGCTCGCAAGTTTGTAAGCATAGTCGATCAGGTATATTATAAAATCAGTTATTTATTGAATAGACATGAAGCAAAAGGCCTTAGACAGAGTTACTAAGTAGACAGGATAAAACAAAAAGGACTGCTAGTAGATTACATAAAACAGCGCATGGCATAAAGGTACCTATATTGTAGCTAGCAAAGAAATAGTGCAGATTATGGGTCAATGTAATTTATCACTTAATTGATGATAGTGTACACAGAGTCCTTTCACTCAGCCCCTTAGAAGTAAAAACGATTTAGTTGTCCCAACTTCAGGGAGAAAACACCTCACATTTCAGGGAATGTGCAGAAGATTTTTGCTTTCTGGAAGCATGGTGCAGCTTTTATAGTTTGTAAAGTGAACTGTCAGTCAGAAATTCCAACCTATCCTTAAACATCTGCTTCCACAGCAAGATGTTTACTATCAGCTGGAAGCATCAATCCCATTGTGCTGAAATAACTCACTAGAACACAAACAGTCCTAACTGAGTTACTTCACCAAGGCTTACGTGAGGTTTGTGAGAGCAAGATGTTATTGCATCAGCTAACAAACAACAGAGAAACTCTCGTGGTGGGGGCAGAAGTCCCGCTACAATGATAACTTCATGGTGCAGGTACTACAGGAGAGATTAGAAAAGATGATCTTGATGTGTTGCTTGTTAACAGAGAAGGTGTCATGAGTGAAGCAGTGATTGGTGCTGTCTTGGCCACAGTGACCATGAAGTGATCAAGTTTAAACTCTCTGGTGTCGATTGGAAAAGTGCCAGCAAAACTTCAACCCTGGACAGGGGCAGAGCAGACTTCAGGTTGCTTCGAGTAATAGTGAGAAAGATCCTGTGGGGAAAATATTTTTAAAGGTGCTGAGGTCCATCACTGCTAGTCACCTTTTAAGCATCTCCTCTGAAGGTCACAGAAGTTGACCAAGGGAAGCCAGTTGATGCGGTCTTTTTCAATTTCAGTAAAGTTTTCGATATTGTCTCTCACAGGATCCT
>VZRM01003304.1:528832-544818 GCA_013397955.1 Grantiella picta | reverse complement strand
TATTTTATCATGATAAAATATAATAGACAATAAACATATTTCAAAATAAAACAACTTTCCTGATGAATTCATCAACCATCACATGAAACATCCTGACCTGTGCTGGGAGCTGAGCAGAATTGTCTGGCTAAACCTCCAGATGGCCAAGGATCAAATTGGAGAATCTCTGGAATTTCCAGTTCTGAGGGAAACACTCAGGGAAATCAGCAACAGGAGAAATTATTCAAATCGAGTAGAAATTAAAAATAAAATAATAATAATTTAAAAATTGTAACTCCTCCCGTGTACAAAAGGAGAATCAAACCCCTCAGCTCCTCCCCGGCTTTGTTTAGATTCGCATAATAATGGCAGCAATTCCTGCTTTAAAAACAGAAGGAAACTGATGGATTGTGGACACTCACCTTGTTTAGTAACAGCTGAACCAATTTCCAAACAGTTTCGGACAGGAAAGGCAAAATCCCCCCTGGAATCTCCTTGTGAGCTCTGTACTCTGCCCAGGGCAGCTGTGACACCTGCAGGGAAGGGATTTGGGGATGGAGGTGGAACACTCCAGAACAATTTGGGATAACTTTACAGCTTCCTGTGGGAAGTGTTTTCCTCTCTGGATGTTGGATCTGTCCATCCATCCATCCAAGGATCCAGCCATCATCTATCCATCATCCATTCATCCTTCCATCTATAATCCATCTGTCCATCCATCCATCCATGTATCCATCCATCATCCATCCATCATCCATTCATCCTTCCATTTATAATCCATCCGTCCATCCATGGATCCATCCATCATCCATCCCTCCATCCATTCCTGTCCATCCATCCATCCATCTATAATCCATCCATCCATCCATGGATCCATCCATACCCATCTATAACCCTTCTGTCCATCCGTCCATCATCCATCCATCCATCCATCCATGGATCCATCCATCATCCATCCATCATCCATCCATCCTTCCATCTATAATCCATCCATCCATCCATCCAAGGATCCATCCATCATCCATTCATCCTTCCATCTATAATCCATCTGTCCATCCATCCATCCATGTATCCATCCAGGATCCATCCATCATCCATTCATCCTTCCATCTATAATCCATCTGTCCATCCATCCTTCCATCCATCCATGGATCCATCCATCATCCATCCATCCTTCCATCTATAACCCATCTGTCCATCTGTCCATCATCCATCCATCATCCATCCCAAAAAGGAAGGATAAACACAGCACAGCACTCAGGGAGCACTCAGGTGAGGGAAGCAGCTGGAATTCTTGCCTGGCAATCTAAAAAGCACATTTTTCTCCTGGAGATAATCAGTGAGCACAGGAATGAGGCTTCTGCAAAGACAGAAATGTTCCTTTCCAGCTCAGCTGGAAAATGAGGATTGAGAGCCTCTGGATCTCTTCTTTTCCATGTGCTGAGGAAGTTGGGGAAGATCCAGGTGAAAAACTGGAGCTAAAAATGAAGTCAGGGAGGAAAAAAAAAAAAAAAGTCAGGTGGGCTGGAATTTGGGGAAGCAAAGCAAAGCAAAGCAATTCCAGCAATGATGAATTCCTAAAAAATCAACTTCAAGGCACAAGGAGTATTTCTAATAAATGAGCACAAAATGAAAGAACAAATGGAATGATGGAAATAGCGCAGGAATTAAGGGAATTCTCTCTGAACAACCCAAAAAAATGAGTGGATGTAGATCAGTGGACACAGTGGGATTGGTCAAAGGTTGGATTTGATGATCCTGGAGGACTTTTCCAGGATCATTGCAATTCCAGCAATGATGAATTCCTAAAAAATCAACTTCAAGGCACAAGGAGTATTTCTAATAAATGAGCATGAAACGAAAGAACAAATAGAATGAGGGAAAGAGTAGAGGAATTAAGGCATTTCCCTCTGAACAACCCCAAAAAATGAGTGGATGTGGATCATTGGACACAGTGGGATTGGTCAAAGGTTGGATTTGAAGATCCTGGACGACTTTTCCAGCCTTAATGATTCTCTGAGCACTCAGCACCGAGCTGGAAAAGCACCTTTGGTGGATTCTCCCTTCCTGCACACCTTTTTTTGGCTGCTTTTTCCTTGGAAAAGATCTTTGGGGCTACGCTGGACATTCCACAACCAAAGCAGAGCAGATCCCTCTCCCTTCCCTCAGCAGATTTATGGGATTGCATTCCTTCTTGAGCGGAAAGTCCATTTTGTCCCAGGGATGCAGCACATGGGAGAAAATCCCGGGAATTCCCAGCCAGAGGTGGCTCTGGGATCTCTGCCAGCTCCAGGGGACAACAGGCTTGGGGTGATCCCAAACAAAGCCCCAGGAAGGCACTGATTCCCAAGGAATTCCCAAGGAATTTCCAAGAAATTCCCAAGGAAATCCCGAGGACTACAAGGGCCAGGGCAGGTCAGCCCTTGGCTGATGTCCATCCACATCCCTCAGCAAATCCCAGGCAGATCCCTGCAAAAATCCCTTCAGCTGGAACATCAGGAGCAGGAGGGTGGGGATGAGGGGTTGAGTTGCACTTCAGCAGTGTCTGGATAAACCCAACCTGGAATTTTGGGAATATCCCGGCTGGATTCCAGGCTTGGAGTCAGAGCAAGGAGCCCCAGGGGTTTGGCTACCTGTACTGATCCAGAGGGAGCAAACCAGAGCTTTCCTGCTCTTAAATCTTAAAAATTCCATGGAATTCAGTTCTTTCTGCCTGGAGTTTTCCCAAAAAATCTCTGGCAGGCCTGGAGTTCATGCCACGTTCTGCTCACTCATCTCAGGTTCACAATGAGGGTTTTGGTGGAGTTGACCTTAGAAATTTGATTTTTTTGGTACGTAAATCAAACCTCATGTTCTGCTCACTCATCTCAGGTGCAGAGCAAGGCTTTTGTAGGGGCTGAGTTCAGAAATTTGATTTTTTTGGTGCATAAATCAAATCCCACATTCTGCTCACTCATCTCAGGTGCAGAACGAGGGTTTTGGTATAGCTGACCTTAGAAATTTGATTGTTTTGGCACATAAATCAAACCCCACATTCTGCTCACTCATCTCAGGCTCACAATGAAAGTTTTGGTGGAACTGACCTCAGAAATTTGGATTTTTTGGCACATAAATCATACCCCGCATTCTGCTCGCTCATCTCAGGTGCAGAGTGAGGGTTTTGGTGGAGCTGACTCCAGAAATTTGATTTTTTTTGGTACATAAGTCAAACTCCACATTCTGCTCACAATCAGGGTTTTGGTGGAGCTGACTTCAGAAGTTTGGGGGTTTTGGCACATAAATCAAACCTTGTTCTGCTCACTCATCTCAGGCTCACAACGAAGGTTTTGGTGGAGCTGAGTTCAGAAATTTGGGGGTTTTTAGTCCATAAATCAAACCCCACATTCTTCTCACTCATCTCAGGCTCACAATGAGGGTTTTGGTGGAACTGACGTTAGAAATTTGGGGTTTTTGGGACATAAATCAAACCTCATGTTCTGCTCACTCATCTCAGGCTCACAACAAGGGAAAAAACGGGAAAATGGGCTGGGAATTTGGTGAGACCTCAGGAACAGAGTGGAGCAGAACTCCCACGACTGGGCTGAAAAATAAAAAAATAAAAATATTCTCTTTCAGCTCTCAGTGACCTGAAAAGAAATATCTCAACAAGCTCATCTTTGATATTTGGAGGAGGGTGAAACTCCCAGAGACAATTTCAGTGCTGGAGAAACAATTTTTCATTCAGTTGGAATGAAATGCCTGGGAAAAAAACCCCCAAAAATTCCCTCAAAGAAAATGATCCTTTGTATCAAATGTCCAGCCTGGTCTCAGGAGCAGCTTGATTTTAATTTTTTATAATTATTTTGTAGTTCCTGATGCATTTTCCCCAAGCATTTTCAAAGGAAGAAGCATGCATTGGATGAAAAAGGAAATTTTCCCTGCACTTTAGGGGCTTTTACACCCCTACAGCTCATATTTTGACTTAACAAAGCTGATTTGAAAATGATATTGAGTGTTTTTCAGGTGTTAAGATGGAGAACAAACTAATTAGGTTTGGTGACAAATGACCTTGTGGCTCCTTCTCCTCAATCCTGTTTTTCCCTTCACCTTTAATGGATGAGAATAGAAAATAATAGGAGAGATTTCTGTAATAATTGAGGTTCGGGCTGTGGTTTGTTCACTCAAAGGAGGTGATTATGGCTTGGATTTTTTATGGAAATGCAGGATTTAATTAAGACACGGGGGAGGCAAAGAGATAAATAAATAAATATATAAATATTCCATTTTACATTATTTTTCTGGGCTCCGTGGAGAGGAGAGTGGCTGGAATGGATAAGTGCCTAATGCAGAGGAGAACATGGACAGGATCCATAAAAACACCCTGAGATCCTCAGCTGGGGAATTCCTTTTGGATATTCCTTCCCGCCTAAATATTTATTTGACTCCAAAATTATTAATTAAATAATTAAATAATAATTAATTAAATAATTAAATAATAAATCCTCTCCAAAATTATTCATTAAAAGTAGGACACGGGACCAAAAGGAAGCCTAGAAGAACACACATCTATATTACCAATATAATTCCTAAAATTATTATTTTTTTAAGCAAAAAATTGCTGTTCTGTGCCCTTGGCCAGGCTGGGATTTTCCCCTTTTCCAGGTTTTTGAAGGAAATTCACCAACCCACACTTTGACATCCACAAAAAAATAGATTTACAGGTTCTTACCTTGAACTCACAGCCTTGAACTCCCAGGAAAATATTAACAGCAAACCACAGACCCTGAGGGATGAGGGACCTTGGAGGGTGTTGTGGGCGTTTCCTTGGTTCCATCCCTCTGGAAAAAAGATGGAGGCAATGGGATATTTCCTTTTTAAAACTGGTTTAATTTATCAGTTAAATCAATACATTGCCTTGTATCCAGCGTGGTTTTACCTCTGAGCTCTTTGCTTCCATCAGAATAATTCTGTGTATTCCCTGAGGAATTCTCCACTGGAAGATGCTCCAACTTCTTGGAATAAAGATTTCACTCCAGGAAATCTCGGAGTGAAAAGGAAGGCGTTTTCTTGACTTGGGAAGGAATTCCTGGCTGGGAGGGTGGGGAGGAACTGGAATAGAATTCCCAGAGAGGTTGTGAATTCCTCATCCTTGGAATGTCCAAGGCCAGCTTGGATGGAGCTTGGAGCAGCCTGGGATGGTGGAAGATGTCAGGTTGGACCTGGATGAGCTTTAAGGTCTCTTCCAACCCAAACCATACCAGGAAACCAAAAAACCTCAAGAAATTCCACTTTAAGAACTCTCCAGCTGCTTGGGAAATCTCCTTTGTGTGCGGCAAGGAAAAATCTGGGATATTTAAAACAGANTTAAGATGGAGAACAAACTAATTAGGTTTGGTGACAAATGACCTTGTGGCTCCTTCTCCTCAATCCTGTTTTTCCCTTCACCTTTAATGGATGAGAATAGAAAATAATAGGAGAGATTTCTGTAATAATTGAGGTTCGGGCTGTGGTTTGTTCACTCAAAGGAGGTGATTATGGCTTGGATTTTTTATGGAAATGCAGGATTTAATTAAGACATGGGGGAGGCAAAGAGATAAATAAATAAATATATAAATATTCCATTTTACATTATTTTTCTGGGCTCCGTGGAGAGGAGAGTGGCTGGAATGGATAAGTGCCTAATGCAGAGGAGAACATGGACAGGATCCATAAAAACACCCTGAGATCCTCAGCTGGGGAATTCCTTTTGGATATTCCTTCCCGCCTAAATATTTATTTGACTCCAANACAGCCTTGAACTCCCAGGAAAATATTAACAGCAAACCACAGACCCTGAGGGATGAGGGACCTTGGAGGGTGTTGTGGGCGTTTCCTTGGTTCCATCCCTCTGGAAAAAAGATGGAGGCAATGGGATATTTCCTTTTTAAAACTGGTTTAATTTATCAGTTAAATCAATACATTGCCTTGTATCCAGCGTGGTTTTACCTCTGAGCTCTTTGCTTCCATCAGAATAATTCTGTGTATTCCCTGAGGAATTCTCCACTGGAAGATGCTCCAACTTCTTGGAATAAAGATTTCACTCCAGGAAATCTCGGAGTGAAAAGGAAGGAGTTTTCTTGACTTGGGAAGGAATTCCTGGCTGGGAGGGTGGGGAGGAACTGGAATAGAATTCCCAGAGAGGTTGTGAATTCCTCATCCTTGGAATGTCCAAGGCCAGCTTGGATGGAGCTTGGAGCAGCCTGGGATGGTGGAAGATGTCAGGTTGGACCTGGATGAGCTTTAAGGTCTCTTCCAACCCAAACCATACCAGGAAACCAAAAAACCTCAAGAAATTCCACTTTAAGAACTCTCCAGCTGCTTGGGAAATCTCCTTTGTGTGCGGCAAGGAAAAATCTGGGATATTTAAAACAGAATTCAAACATCAACTTGACAAAACAATTGCTCTTGTTCCAAGTACGAAACAGAGTTCTCAACACATTCAAAGCCTGACAAGCTCCATCTGCTCCAGCCCTGCTTCCCTATAATTTAATTACTCCAGGAATCCGTGCCTGAGTCATTTCCAGCACCAGGAATAATGGGATTCATTAGCAGTGCCCTCCCTGTTCCTCTTGTTTCTTTTTTCCCCCCTCTGAGATTTCAGTCAGCTCCTTCCCAAGATTTATATTTTGACAATCTCCATCTGGGCTGTTCCAATCCCATTTTCTGGGATGGATTTGTATTTCAGGGAAGGAGGGAGGGAAGTTGCAATCTTCCTTTGAGGAATGGGAACAGCTTTATAAAAGCTTGGACAGATGTGGAGTTCAGTGGAGTTGCATTTCCTACAAATAAAACTGGATTTTTCCGACCACCAGCGACATTCCCTGGACTCCTGCATGTGCTGCTCCTGGAAATATTGTGCCTCTTTCCCTGGATCTTTGCAGATATCTGGAAAAGAAATAAATAAATAGGCAAAAAATCAGATAAATAAAATAAATTTTTTTTTCTGCACAGGCAGCATCAAAAAAGAGGAAGAAATTCAAAATTGCCTCAAAATGTTCGATAAAACATCTGGATAAAACCGATAAATCCACTGACTCAAGGAAATTTTATTGGGCTCAAGTTTGTTTCTTTTTGGAGTTCTCTCTTCTTCAAGGAGCATAACCGGAGTCATTTGAAGGCCTCAGGGGTTTGCAGGATAAAAAGGAATCACTGAATTGGATGGCAGGGAGGGGAGAAGGAAACCTTGTCATGGAATTAGGGTTGTTCCCTAATCCATCCAGAATTCCCTCCACACCAAACCTCATCCAACACGACAAGTTTAGCCACTGGAAAAAAAAAAAAAAAATCAAAATATGCTTTCTGAGTCTCCTCCGTGTGATTTGCTGCCCTCCCTGGTTCTCCCAGCTGGGGTTGAGGGCAGGAGGGGAAATTTGGAGCTGAAATGATTCCATCAGGAGGAGCTGGACATGGATAACCTGATTTTCCTTTCTAGTGCTGATGAGAGATACAACAGCCAGAAATGAATCCATTTTGTGCTTCTTTGACTGAATGATTTCAATGAAGCTGCCAACAGCTTCCCTTCCAGAGGGGTTTTGATTTCTCCCTGCAGGTCAGGGGGAAAAAGAAAGAAAACAGAATTACTTGATGAGGAAAGTGTCAGAGTTGAAGTTGGAGAGAATTTCTCACAAGTAGAACCTGTTTTTATCCCTGCAGCTCATGGGGAGCAGAATCCTCGTCTTAAAAACCACCTCAGCCTCAGGAAATGCAGAATATTTTGCTCCTCACGAGGTACATTTCTCAAGATTGGTGACAAATTTGAGCATCTCGAGGGTTTTTCTCCCAGTTCTGCGCCCTCAGGAGAAGAAAGACATGGAGATTCCTGAAGTTCCTGCTTTAAGGAGATATTGGAATTTCAGAAGCAAAGGGATCCCTCAGATCCTCAGCAGCTTCCAGGCTGAAGCAATTTCATTCCTGGTAATCCCTGGATTTTTCCCAGAATGTCCCAAGCAGTGGCAGGAGCAGGTTGGGATCATCCCAGTGCTGCTGGAAGTGGCTCCAGACAAAAATTCCTTTTGGGACGAATCTAGGAAAAAATTCCAATTCCGTTGGAATTGTTGAGGAATTCAGGGGTGAAAAAGTGGGGATGAATCCTCAAAAATCATCTCTTTAAAATATTAAAACAACTCTTGAATCTCGCTGGAATTTGGGCAATTTCAACTTAGGGAATTCTTGGTTATTCCTGGAAATAATTGGGCTCTTCATGGGAGAGAAAAAAAAAAAAAAAAAGGATAAATAAAGACACATTCCAGAAAATATCTCCCAATGGAGAGCAGGGAGTGGAACAAAAACCCCACAATTCCTGTAATTCCCAGAACATTCCCTGTCCCTTCTCTGGGAAGCAATGGGAGAATTCCATAAATCCAGAAAACTTTGGGAGCAGAGGGATCCATGGAAATCAACCCCACAGGGCTGTGGGGACTCCAGGAATCTCTCAGCACCTGAATAAATCTCCTGCTCTTTCCGAAATCCTGCTGAGATTTATTAAATTCTGCGCAGCATAAGAAATACAAAAGAACTGCAATAACAAGAGAGAGGGGATTGCTTGTAATTCACATTTTAATAATGGTCAGATGAGGTGATTTTATCTTTTCTGCTGTGATGGGTGTTATATAAACTCACATTTGGGGGAAATTTATGCAACTCCAACTCAGCTGGCTCAGCTGTAAATAATAAGAAGAAATCATTTTGCAGCCTAAAATATCTTTGGCATCAAGGTTTCTACTTAAAGTCTATTATTTCGATCAGAATAATTTCTCCTTTTTTTTTTCACATAAATTTAATTTATGCGAATTCACCGTCGCGAAGAGTGGAAAGTTTTGATTTTTGATGCACCGGAACTGCAAAATTTAATACCAAAAAGATAATTTAGAAGGGTGAGGCAGAATGACTCCTTGAAAAAAATACGCCATGAAATCAAAATAGGGAAGAGATCAAGGTGGTTTTTTAACTGTTTCTTAATTGTTTTCTCTGAAAAAAAATTGGGAAGAGACAGATTCTGCCCTCAAAATTTATGGGCAAAAGGTTCCAGATGGTTGTTCCAGGAAATTTAGGGAGTGGGAACTTTCTGAGAGATGGGAACATTCCTGTCACCCAAAATCCCTGACAATTCCAAGCCTTCATTGCATCACCGACAGATTTTTATACCAACATTAGAGCCGTTAAAAATTCCTAGCAATAAAAACCTCCTGGATTTCTCTGGGATTTCTCTCCGTAAGGAGGAGGAAATGAATTGATTGAAGGAGTTAGAAAGTGAAAGGATGGATTTTTGATTCGCCTTTCCAGCTAAAAATCCCAAATTCCTTTCTCCAAGGGCGCTTGTCAAGGGAGCTCAGAATGAGGCTTTGGTGGGGAAAAAAAAACTCCACAAGAAATCCAAGAACAATGAAACCTCAGGAGGAGAAAATCAGAGGCTTTGAAAAGAAATCAAGTGGAAAGTAATAGGAACTAAAGTCCAATTTCTTCTCTCGGCGAGATAGGATCCACAGGAGGATAGGAGGCTGAAGTCTTTAAAGGGAACTATAAAATATGGATATTTGCATATTTGATTAATATAATTGCCTGTGGATTGCAGAATTCCCTCTGTCCAGCGCTGATAATTCCACATTCTCTTGTTGTTGAAATATTTGAGGAAAGCGCTTTTCCTGAAGGTCATTCAGATTCCTTTCTTCATCCAAAAAAGCACAGAAAAGTCAAAAACCATGAGTAGCTCATTGTTTCCTTGCAATGTTGATAGAGAAATATTCCAAATGCTATGGAAATGATATTCCAAAGGAGGACACAGGGAGAGCTCAGAGCCCTGAAGGAGCTCCAGGAGAGCTGGAGAGGGACTGGGGACAAGGGCTGGAGGGACAGGACACAGGGAATGGCTTCAAATTGGAAAAGGGGAGATGTGGGTGGGAGATTGGGAATTGGGAATTCCTGGCTGGGATGGAATTCCCAGAGAAGCTGTGGCTGCCCCTGGATCCCTGGCAGTGTCCAAGGCCAGGCTGGCTGAAGCTTGGAGCAACCTGGGATGGTGGGAAAAGGAGCTCCTGGCCAGCTGGGATTCGGAATTATCCATATCAATGTTTTCCTGGAATCCCTGAATTCTGCCATTCCCAAGGGACATCATCAGGGTTTGCCATGACAGCCAAATGTATTCGTTAGGTGCTTCATCCTGCCTCACTACCGGATTAAAATCTTGATTTAAAGTTTTTATCCCTAAAAAGAGCTGGGAAAAGTGGTTGTTTCCCTGAGGTGAAACCAACAAATTCCTTGGGAATAACAGGCAGAACAAACAGGGATAGCAGGGAATCCCAAAATCCCAGGATGATTAAAATGGACCTTAAATCCCACCCAGATCCAACCCCTGCCACAATCAAGGACATCTTCCCAACCAGCTCCATCACAGGAGATTTCTGATCCTAAAAAATCTCTTATTTGAAATAACAAACTGTTAGCCTGAGGCTCCTCCTTCGCTTCTTTCCACTTCATCACATAACAATCCAAAAAGTTCAGTCTTGAAAAACCCAGCGCAGAAAGGAAAATATTTTTTGTCATTTTGTGGTCGTTTTCAGGGCTCTGCTCTCCTGTGTGAGATTTTGGAAGCTGATATTGGCTAAATGCGATGAGAATTCATCCTTTCAGTCGAAGATCTGCTCAGCAGCTCTTTTTCCTCCAGCCTCATGAAAATTCCTCCTGGATTCACATGCAGAAACCTGAGCAGAGTTTCTCCAGCCGAGAATTTTCTCATTTCTTTTCTGTCATGCATTTTTCTGTTGTTATCACTGCTGATTGCAGAGCTTTTTAGTGCTTTTTATTTTTTCTCCTTGTAATCAGTGCTCTTTCCACCTTATTTACTCATTAATACCCCAGCCCAGCCTTGTGATCCCGAATTTGTTCCCATGGTGACAAACTTGGCACAAAAAACTTGATTGGAGTGGAACTGCATGGACAGGGCAGGAATTCTGGGAAGGGGGAAATGGAAGAGCTGCTGGTTCCCTACAAAAATCCTCATAACCAGCAATGCAGGCAGAGGAAATGGTAATTTAATGGGTGTCCGGGCTAATTAATTGTAATTTTTAATGGTCCAGAGCGGAAAAGTTTCTGTTCATGAAGGGTGGCATGGAAATTCTGGGATGAAAAGGTCACTGAGGGGCTGTGAGGTGCAGAGATTCCCATCTAGAAATCCATCCATCCATCCATCCATCCATCCATCCATCCATCCATCCATCCATCCATTTCCTTGTGGGAATATGAGCCAAGACCAAGAAATCCTCATCTGGTGAAGCTTTGGGAGTAATTTGGGAGTGGATTTAACACTCAGGGCTCCTTTGGGGGAAACAGCAGCCTCAGGGCAAATTTAGAGCAACCAAAGCCTCACCTTGGGCTGCAGCTTCTCCTCGAGAAAATCTTTGGGATTCTGGTTCGGACTTGGAATCCAGAATGTTTCAGGTTTTTTTGAGATCCCACTGAGTCCCAGAGTTCAGCCAGAGGTGGAGCCAAGCCAGGAGACAAAACCCCAAACCACACCTCCATGGCCTTTCTTGCATTCCAAAAATCCATTTTTTCCATTCAAAATGCCAGAATCAGCTGAGTTGGAAAAGATCCTGAGGAATCATGAAGTCCAAATCCAGGCCCTGCATGGAAACATCCCCAAAAACGGCAGTGGAGAAAACGTCGAAGGCATCGTTTTGGAAATCTTCCCGTTGAGTAAAAAATATTGGATTTGCAGTATAGAAGAGATAATCAGGAGCTGCTGATCTGATCCTGGGGTTGATATCAAGGAATTCTGGAATGGTTTGGGTTGGAAAGGACCTCAAATCCCACCCAGTGCCACCCAGCCATGGCAGGGACACCTCCCACTGTCCCAGGCTGCTCCAACCCCAATGTCCAACCTGGCCTTGGACACTGCCAGGGATCCAGGGGCACCACAGCTTCTCTGGGAATTCCATCCCAGCTCCTCCCACTGATATAAATAAATAAATAAATAAATATCATCACCCTTTCTTTCTGCTCTGATATTTAAATAAATGCTCCAAGTTCAGCCAGCGCTTTCTACTTCCCTAAAGGAAAATCTGTGACACAACCTGTGCAAAGAGGGATATTTATCCCAAAAATTCCTGGTTTCTGGACACCATAGCATCCAAAACCAACCAAATTTCTCCTTTATCACCTCCCCTGAGCCTCTTCAGAGGACTGAGTTCCCCCAAGACGGAATAGAGAACATCCTAGAGTTCTGTCCCAAATCCTCCTGCCTGCCTGGAATGGAATGGAAGCTCCAAGGTGAGCAGGAGCTAATTAAACCTCATTGATCTGCAATTAAACTCCTGTGGATGAAAACTGTAAAAATTGAAATGAAAATTGATTTCACAGAGGGTTTTTTTTTTTTTTGGAAAAAAGGAGGATTTTCCAGTAGCTTTATGTTTTTATAAACCAAACCCACCTGGAAAGATCTTTGGTGTTCAGGGCAGGTGAAAAACACGAGGAACACAGCAGAATTTTTTGAATCCACCTCTTTCCTTGCTCAGGATGTTTTTTGCAAGCTCCCGATAATTCTCACGAGGGAAACTGGAAGGGAATCAAGATCTGGTTTAGTTTTCACTGTCCTAACAGAGCCTTCAGCTCCTGTCTGATAAAAACACACTGAGAAAAATGTGGGAAAAGGGAAAAAAGTGCAGAAGCATTGAGAGCAAACCTGAGCCTTGCAGGGATGGCAAAAAGCTGATTCCACTACAGCTGAGCCTCCTCTTGTCCCACTTCCCAAATTCTCCTTTTCCAGAGGAATCGATGTGGGATTTGGAAAGCAACAAGCTAAAAGTCAAACCAAATGACCAAATCAGTGCCAGCTGAAGCTGTGACCAGCACGGGGTGAAGCTCCAGCTGGGAGCTCTGAGGTCACCAAGCATTGGCATCACCTGGAGGAGGTTTTTTCCCCACATTTCTGCTGCACCTGAGCTCCTTTCGTCACTCTCCTCATTAAAATAAATTAACAGCTCCACGCAGCTGGGGCTCATTCTTGGTGTGCTCTGAGCCAAGTCCTGCCTTATCCAGATTTTGTTTTATGTCCACTTCCTGAATCCTTTCCTATTGCTCCTGACAGCAGGAAATAGTTGAGCAGCTGCTCTGCCATCGGATGCAGCAGGCCAGGCTGCGAAATGAAACATTCAGGGAGATAAAAATGGCACTCTGCAGAGAGAGAGTCAACGTTTTCCACCATGAAAGGCAGCCTGGTGTTTGTAGCAGACTGAAAGCGTTCATGGAGTAGCAGCATTGATTCCAGGGGGTCTTTGGGATCATCAGCTGGAATCTGTCTGAGAAACAGGGAGGTTGGGAAAACGGGAATGAGAAATGCTGCAAGTAGCTGACAGGTTTGGAATCCCCATTCCTGGGGGATTCAAAGCCCTGTGGATGTGGCACTTGGGGACATGGGGCAGTGGTGGCCTTGGCAGTGCTGGGAATGGTTGGACTCAATCATGGAAGGATTTTTTTTATTTTTTCCAACCTTAATAATTCCATGATTCACCCACATTTCATCTTTAATGTGCACCTTGGGGATGAATCAGTGCCAGAAAACACCAGTGAATGAGGAATTCCTGAACAATCCAGGGGTGCTTGTCACCCATGGAACTCTGCTTTCCCCACCCTTCAGTTTCCCGTTGTTCCTAAAATTGTGGTTTCTGGGGGAGAAATAAAATGGGCAAAGTTAAGATTTTAACTGATTTCTTAATATTTGGGCATAAAGCAGCTTTAAAACTCAGCAGCATCTTGGGTTTATGGTTGGGGAGATTTTTAGGAATTTTTTTTTTTCTATAAATTGGAGTAATCTTTTAGGGATAGGGAAGGTTTTCCTGCCCATGGAAAGGGTGGAATGGGATAAACTTTAAGATCTCTTCCACCCCAAACCATTCAGGATTTGTCCAACATCTGCCACCACCAGTGACCTCCTGACTGGGAATAGAGAAAGCAGGGAAGCTTTTGCAGCTTTGAAAGGTGAAAGAATTCCATAAAAAGGGTCTTTGGTTCCAATTCCCCATGGAGAGCACGTGGGGCAAAGTGAGGATCAGATGCACAACCCAAACCTGTGGAATAATTCCAGTTGTTCCAGGCAGTGATCTGGACACAACCCCCAAATATTCCAGAATATTCCAGGGTTTCCTTTCCCAGCTCCCTTCAGAGAGTTTCCACTTCCATTGCCTCATCCTGACAGCTCTGAGAGCATTTTTTGGGAATCACCTGCAGCAATTCTCCCAAAGCAGCTCCACCCTCCTTGTCCTGCTGCTCTGACAATCCCAGCTGGAATAAATTCCCTTCCCTATCAGCAATTGGTGCTTTGCTACCTGAAAAAGAGGTGAATATCCATATTCTAATTCCACAGGGTGTATCCCAGAGATTTCTGTCAGAGCCTCTGCATCCCAGGGAATTCTGTGCGATGCTGGCAGTTTCTGTCACCCTAAGATGACTCCACATCAAGGGTCAGGCGAGGGAAAAACAAACTCACAATTACTTAGGACATGGGAAAAGGAATTTCTGCTGCGTTTCCATGTGCTCAGTGCAAGGAAAAAAAGGACAAAAGGGGAAAAGGGAGAAAGGAAATTGGGAAAAAAAGGGGAAAAGGGGAAAAGGAAAAAAATGAAAAAAGGTTATTCCTGCACTGAAGTCCTTTCAAGTCCAATGGACAGACAGAATCTGGGGGGAAAAAGAGAATTATTACACCCATTTTTCCCTTAGAGATCTGAGGGTTAAATGGAGTCAACCATGTGCCAGGGTGTCAACACCAAAGTGCAAATTTTGTCACTCAGAGCTGCCAGGAGCCTCCTCTGGGCCCAGCCCAGTGCCACAGGCTGGGAATTGCTGTTTGTTCCATTTCTCTCCCCAAAGCACCTCGGCAATGCCCAGCTAGCCCTCGGCTAACCACGGTCACTGCTCTGCTGACACCATTCCAGCCCCAGGCGCTGCAGGGAGCAGCCAGGATTCCCTTTGCCTTGTTTTCTTCCGCAGTGTTTCCCTTTCCAAAGCCTTCATTCTTTCCGTGCTCTCCTCACAGCTCCGTGACTAACTCGGTGTGTGTTTTGATCTGTGCTGAATGCTGTGCTCTTCCACAAATTCTTTTATTCCATAAGCACAGTCTCCATTAATTCTGTGCTCTCACAATGTCCCAAAGTTTTTGTTGTTTTTCAGGGGAAAAGGTGCAACTTGCACTGTGGAATTTTAATAATAATTTTAATAGTAATTTTAATATTCGTTTTAATATTAATTAAAATGTTCCTTTTAATATTATCTCTGCTTTTCCTGCCTTTAGCTTCACGAAGATCCCATTTCTCTGGGACATATGAGGCAGGATATGGTTTGTCCCACAAAATGTGTCAGTCCTGTCTGGTAAAGAGATTTTAGTGAATCCAGAGAATTAGGGGATCAACGTATTCAACCTCAAACTGTACCAGGGGAGGCTCAGCTTGGACATCAGCAGTAATTTCTCCATGGAAAGGGTGGTCAGGGATTGGCAGTGCCCAGGGAGGTTTGGAGTGCTCATCCCTGGAGTGTCCAAGGAATTCCTGGCTGTGGCACTCACAGCTCTGGGCTGGGGACAAGGTGGGCATTGGGCACAGCTGGGACTCGGTGGATTTAGAGGGCTTTTTCCAAATGAAATAATTCTGGGATTCTGTAAACAGGGAAAAAATCAACTGCTGACCCATCAGACAGTTCAAAAGGAGAGCTACTCCAGGTCAGGCTGGAGACCCAAACCAGGCAGAGGGAATGAGAAAGGACAGAGCAGGATGATCCAGGGAAATCCAGAAAGACCCAAATCAACGAGAGAAGTCCAGGGGGAATCCTCAAACCTGCCAGAGATCCAGGAACTTGGAAAACACTCCAGGCACAGGTGGAATTGCTGTGGTGTCTGTGCAGAGCCTGGGGTTTGACTGGATGATCCCTGTGGTCCTTTCCCACTCAGGACATCCCATGATCCTCTCCTTCCTCTCCGCTCCGCTCCGCTCCGCTCCGCTCCTCTC
>VZRM01003304.1:490592-521587 GCA_013397955.1 Grantiella picta | reverse complement strand
TTTTAAAATGTTTTTATAAAAAATATTTTCAAAATATTTTTAAAATACGAGGAGATTCAGGATGGGGCTAAAAAGTCTGTGTGCATTAATAGCAGACTAAGGTGGTTTCTAATTAGCTGGCAGTGACCGAGGGAATATCTTCAAGAAAACTTAATTTTAAATGAATTAAGGTGCTAGGAATGCTCAGCATTTCCTCATCCTATGGATTAATTTGCTGACTATTTTCTTTTCCCTTTCCTTGAGGGCCTTTTAATTATGCATGGAAGTCTCATCAAGCCCAGCTGAAGAAGGGCAGAACAATTAGGAGAAAACAAACACTTCAGCAGAATGCCCCACAATGAATATTTGTGCAACAATCACTCAGTGAGCTCCAGGAACCTTTGCTGCATTTTCAACCAAATCCTGATCAGGTTTTCCCAATGATCCCAAAAATTCAGCAAGTCCCCAATCTCCCTGGGGAAAGCAACAGGATTTGAACTCTCTGTTGCTGGGGTGTAAAATTTGCTTCACTCTGGACTCAACAAAGAAGTTGTAACTCGGAATAAACCACACTTGGAAAGGAAAGAAATAAGGATAAAGGAATTTTGTAGTAAATTATGGATTTTGTTGCCTGTTGCTGCCGCTCTCCAAAGTTTCTGAGCCACCTCAAGGCCAAAAAATCCCTATTTTCATGGTTTTGTCAGATTTTGGCTGCTAACACATACCTGGCATGGCAAAGTTCTGACCAGAGAATTCCAGAATTATTTTCCATCCCAAACCATTCCGTGATTCCATGATTATCCCTGGTGAGACATCTCCTGTCTTTTTCATGCCCCAATTTGAGCTTCTCCCAAATCCTTCCCTTCTCCCTGCTCTCTTTCCAAGCACAGATTGGGATCTAGGAGGAGTTTTTATGGGAAATCCATGGCTTAGACAACACTGAACCTTCTTGCTCCATGGGTGACACCACAGCCACGACTTTCCAAAAAAAACAGGATTTGTAGGCAGTTTCCTTCCCCCCAGGAATAATTGAGATATTTTCATTCTTAAGCAGCTCAGCAAAGCCTTGACAGGAGAATTTATCCAAACGATAGCTTGCTATCCAACCTGATTGTTCTTCCAATAGATTCATCAAAGCAGATTCAAGGAATCTGAATTATTTCAGGAAGGAAATGGCAGAAATGTCTCAGGGAAAGCCTCCCTCGAAAACCAATTAAATGGGTTTAGACAGAAGCACTTTCATGTGGGCTGGAAATTAATTGCAAGGCAGAATGCGAAAGGTAATGATGAATATTGATGTGCTGAGTTGGTGGCAATATCTGAGGGGGAGATTCTTATCTGCTGTGGACAGGGAACATCACACAGAGACATCAAACCCCAAGTGACTGCAAATAAAAAAATCAGGTTTATACACACCGAGGCTTGGGAGGAAATGTGTTCAGCAAGGTGTGAACTCTCAGAGTGCGTGGGAGTTCATTCCTTCACCTTCCCTTTCAATGGATGTGCCTGATTTTCCAGCCCATAAATTATTAGCAGACACATACATACCTGTTCTTCATGAGAGAAGCTGCTGTCAATTACTTCCCTTTTCATTTCAGAAGATCTGAAAGAAAAACCTCAGAGTGAAACTGTTTCTGTTTCACCCAAGTGGGTTTTTTTTCACCCACTCAACTCCTTATTACCACATTCACATATTTAATTTTCCATTAAAAAAATTCCACAACAGTTAAAAAAAGGAGAAGTTCGTTTTACTGTTTTGCATAAAAAACTTGGAGGTTATTGCACACCTCAGTGGAGAAATCACCATCCCTTCAAAAGAAGAATTGCAAAGGATTGGAAATTTTATCCTGGGAGATCTGGAAACACCTGGAGGGGCAGGGATTTGAGACAGGTCATGACAGCCTCAGGTAAGAATTTATTTATAAAGCCAAGGCAATAAACTGGATAAACTCCCAGATCTGCTTTTAGACTCGGTTTAGGACGGAGATTTGCGTAAGAGTCTTGGGGTTGGGCTCAGCAGTCATTCCCTGGACTTTTCCATCTCTTATCTCTGGGATGGGCTCCTATCAGGCCCAAATTGCCCTTGGCAAGTTCCTGACCCCAATCCCAGTTTTGCCAAAAGGCAAAACCTTCCCAGAGCTATCCGGATGTTCCTGAGGATTTGCAGCTCCATCCGTTCTGGATTGATCCAATAAAAACGAGCAAACAGGAATCTCCACTCGCTTGAGACTGGGAGCTCAAGGAAATAAAGATGGAAAACGAGTCCAGGGAAAGCAGAATTAACATCCCTGGGCATGAATATGGATGATCCATTATGGAATTGACTGATGGATGACCTGTAACTCATCCCAGTAATGGCTCACCCTGACTAATGGAGTTTCTCTTTCCAGATGAAACATTTGTCACTTCAATACCTCCCACGTCGCCCTGCAAGAAAAACCTCTGGGCAATTTCACTTAAGCACTGTTTGCTTTAGAATTTTCAAAAAGAAACTTCTTCTGCTTTAAATGTGGTGCCCCATTAACCAAAATAAATCCTGAAGCCAAATTTTCTTGGATCGCTTTTGGCTTTGCTGTCATGGCTCTGTCACTGCTCAGCAGGAATTTTTCCCACTGTGGGAGAAGAGGTCCCATTCCCTGCACCAGGAGAAAGATTGGGAATAAAGCAGGTTGGAGAATGGGCTCAGCCAGAGGAGCTGGGATGCTGGGAGGATCATTCAGCATTGCTGTGGTGAGTTGGATGCTAGGGGAGCTTGTGGACCCAAAAAGGATGAAGGAATAATCGGATTGAGCGTCCTGCACTGGGATCCCAAAGTAGGAAAGATGTGGAGCTGCTGGAGAGCCCAGAGGAATCCATGGAGCTGCTGCAGGGCTGGAGCCAGGCTGGGAGAGCTGGGAATGTTCCCCTGGAGAAGGGAAGGATCCAGGGAGAGCTCAGAGCTCCTGGCAGGGCCTGAAGGAGCTCCAGGAGAGCTGGAGAGGGACTGGGGACAAGGGATGGAGGGACAGGACACAGGGAATGGCTTCCCACTGCCAGAGGGCAGGGAGAGATGGGAGATTGGGAATTGGGAATTCCTGGCTGGGATGGAATTCCCAGAGAAGCTGTGGTGCCCCTGGATCCCTGGCAGTGTCCAAGGCCAGGCTGGACATTGGGGTTGGAGCAGCCTGGGACAGTGGAAGGTGTCCCTGCCATGGCAGAGAGGGTACTGGATGGGATTTAAGGTCCTTCCAACCCAAACCATTCCATGATTTCATGATTATCCCTGCTCAGGCATCTCCTGCCTTTTCCATGCTCCACTTTGAGCTTCTCCCAAATCCTTCCCTTCCAAACTCTTCCAATGGTTCTGTAAGACATTAAAATGCCCCAAAACTACTGCTCCCTTTCATTAAGTAAAACAAACTTGGAGAAAGACATTTTCCTTAGGAATTCACCAAGAATTTCAGGAAATGTCATCTGAGGTGAGTTTTCCTGCTCAGGATTCCAAAGCAGCCCTGGTAACTCAAGCACAGAAGGCTTTGGGTCGCACTGGATTGCATTTGGTGTTTGATGGTCTGGTAACACTTTAATAGTCTTCAATGAGCATTTAATTTAGATTTAATAGGGCAGCTTCTCTGTTGTAATTAAATATCAATTGATTGTTCCAAGAGCACTTGCTTGATTTAATATCGAAGAGATAAACCTGCTTTGCTGTATAATTAACTCCGAACACAACAATGAAAGTGCAATTAAATTTCTGGAACGCAGAACTTGTACAAAAAGTTGCTCGAGCTGCTGGACACGAGGGGAATGAAAGAAAAATGATGTTAAAATTGTGCTCTAGCAGTGATCCTAAGAGCTAATTAATTACTTTGCTTAACTATTGATGATTTTGACCTTTGATGTGGAGATTCCTTTGAGGTGGAAATCAAACAACGAACGCGCCGTTCCCGCTGGGAATGGTATCAGGAGAGAGTTTTCTTCAAACAGGTACAGGAAAAATGTCAGGCATTTAATGTCATTTTAATGGACTTTTCCCCCTGCATTAATAGTTGGTGTTTATTGTATCTGCACTTAAATATTCAGCCTTTGAAATAGTTCACTTCACCTGATTTTTCAAACAGCTCTTTAATTCCCACTGTGGGTTTTTCCCATTTGCTTTTCTCGTGGCTCCTGCGGATTTTTTTAATGGCATCAGCGACTTAAACATGGAGAAAGCAAAGGGAAAAAAGGCACAGGGATGGTTTTACTGCTGAGCAGGAGAAGACATCAATGCTTAGAGCAGAAATCCAACATTTTCACAAGGGGGAATGAAGCTGAAGAGGGCAGGGATAGATGGGATATTGGGAATTAGGAATTCCTGGCTGGGATGGAATTCCCAGAGAAGCTGTGGCTGCCCCTGGATCCCTGGCAGTGTCCAAGGCCAGGTTGGACATTGGGGCTTGGAGCAGCCTGGGACAGCGGAAGGTGTCCCTGCCATGGCTGGGGGGGCACTGGGTGGGATTTAATGTCCTTTCCAACCCAAACCATTCCGGGATTCTGGGATTCTGGGATTCTATAAAATCTTCAGGAGCAAAGAGGTTTTGGACCTCCTGGTATAAAGATGGCAAAAGCATCCCTGTGTCTTCATTCCCTGGGAAATCTGTGCTCATCCAAGCAATCCCTAAATCCTGGGCCTTCCTCACACACATCCTGAGGGCAGCAAGTGACTCCCTAGGGATTCCCATATTTCCCACCATCATGAAGCCCTAAATTGGATAAAACCTCTAAACTCCACCCTGTTACAACCATTGAACAAATTTTAAGGGAATTTGATTAGGAGCAAAAATCCCAGAATCCCTGAGGTTGGAAAATCCCTCCCAGCCCATGCAGTCCCAGCTGTGCCCAATGCCCACCTTGTCTCCAGCCCAGAGCTCTGAGTGCCACAGCCAGGAATTCCTGGGACACCTCCAGGGATGAGCACTCCAGCCCCTTTTGATGCCTGACCTCCCTTTCCAAGAAAAAATTCCTCCTGAAATTATCCCATAACCCCTCAATGCAGACAAAGGCAGAACTCGGAAACATCCCTTTCTTCTGGAGTGAAAAATCCAGCAAGTCATTCCCAAAATTCAGGAAAAACAACCACACTGGGCAACTGCTGGGGAGGCAAATTCTGCTTCCAGAGGAGCTTTTTGTCCAAAATCACCTCCCAAGATCAACAATGCCATGGAAAACACTGAACTAAAACTCTACCTGGCATCACTTCAAGATGTTTATGTTTGATTTTTTCCAGCTGTGTTTGGATATTTCATCCAAATCAGCACCAAAATCTTATCAAGTTCTTATAAAAACGAGCCCCAGGCTGGAACTCACAGGTGCCATTTCCCACTATTTAAATCTCACTTTGGCACAGCTGAAAAATAACAAAGCTTGAAGGTTTTGCAGCTGAGACCCAAACTGTGATCCAGCTCTCTGGAGAGTTCTGGAAAATCTCCCATGGATTTTTCCAGGCCTTGGAGCAACCCCTGGCTCGGCTTTCTGATCTACAAAGGGAAAATAATTGCAATTTCCACTAAATTGGCTCAGGGTCGTTTTACCACTCTCAGGGTTTCTGCCTGGAAGAGCTCTGTGTGTTTTCATCCCAATCCTTAAAACGGTTCCCATCAAACAAGGCTTTGTTGAAATGTTTCTTGGAGAAGATCCCATGCTGGAGAGGTTTGCTCAGGACATCTCCAAAGTGCCTTTTCTTTGCCACCACCTCGTTCCCAGCACTAATAATTGCTCATTTCAGCACTTCCTAAGCAGGCAGGAATTTTATTCCTCCTTCCCTTCCTCCTGCCAAAACTCTGCCTACTTTTTTGGAGCTGCTTTTCTTCCTCCTCAACCTTTTATTTCAGCAAGGAAGGAACTAAATCCCAAACATTTCCAGCTTCAGTACACCAGGAAGGACATAGGTGGAGATTTCAGCATCCAGAGTCTGAAAATTCAGGATTTTCATGGAATTTCCCCAGTGCTCCTTTTCCTTGGAACTTCATCCCTCTCCTCGTTTGATTCTCCTCCAACCCAAGCCAGCCTGGAATTCTCAGATTTATTTTTTCAAGAAGGAAACACCAGGAGAACTCTGGCTGGACAAACTCCTGGAATATCCTCTCCCCCACCCTCCATTTGCGAGTTCATCGGGAGCTGGAGATTTCTCTTGGGTTTTTTTTTTTTTTGGTTTCTTTTTTTTGTTTGTTTGTTTTTTTTTTAAACCCCTAACATTCAGTAAAAAATCCAAATGGATTTTCTACTCCTGTAAGATTTTGGAGCTCCAGTCAGGAGCATCTTCCTGAATTTCCAGGAGTTTTTCTGCCCAAACACCCAACCACTCGTTTTTTTTCCCAGGGTCACCACCTGGTTAAATCCTCCATTTTGCATGGAAGAGTGGGAAGTCCTGATGTCCAAATTAGTTTGTTAACCATGAAACAATCACCCTAAATATATTTTCCAACCCTGGCTAAGCAGAGTCATCCAGGTGTTCCCTCTCCTTCTCCATGTCAGCTGCTGGCAAATCCTAGGAAATGGGGAAAATTAGGATTAATCCATAAGGATCTGATGGAAACTCATGGGAAACATTAAACAAAGGTTATTAAAACATAAAAATGACAACAACTGGGTCAGAGCAAAATCCAGCCAGGATAAATTCCCACCCCTGAGCATTCCCAAGCTTCCAGCTTGGAGATCTTGAGCAGGAAATGAGGCAAAATCCGCTAAATGCACCACAAATCCTGTTGAAAGGCCAGGAGCGTCCCTTTGGAGACGAGAGCTATAATTTCCCACAAAAGGACCCTCAAATCTTTCAAGGAGATCCCATAAACACAACATTCCCACTCTGAAGCCTCGGGATGGATTTTGTTTCCAGGAGGATTCCGTTCATTAGGCTGACTGCTAATTAAAGGCTTTTATCCCCCCTCCTGCTGGATTTACAAACACATTCCCTCCTCCTGCTGCTCTCACAAATGGGTTTTCCAACCTGCTTAACAATTCCTTACGGTTCTGCCACGGCTGAGATTCTGGGGAAACAAATCTGGAGCTTTATTTTTCTGATGTTGGAGTTGTAGGGAATGGGAATCCTGGAATGGTGTCGTCTCCGGATGCTCCCGGAGGAGATGCTGAGCCATGGATTTGCTGCTCTCAGTCGTCAGAGCTCTGCAACTGCGCTCGCCGCTGGGATTTCCCTCCCATTCCCTCCAAAAATGGGCTGGAAAATGACATCGAATGGATGTTGGGAGGGAAAAACTTTGGGAGGTCTGTTGGCATTAACCCTTTAATGCCTGTCCCTGCACAGGGCTCTGCCAGGGTTTTATAGGAGGAAAATCTGTTTTTCCTGCCTCACTGAGTGGTGTTTTATTCCAAGGATATGGGACAGGAGGAATCACAGCTTTGAGAATTTGCGGTGAAAATTAAATGGCCAATTTTCCCACTTTTGGGATGACACAACTGCTCATCTTCAGCAGAGAATCCCAGAATGGCTTAGGTGGGAGGGACCTCAAATCCCACCCAGTGCCACCCCAGCCATGGCAGGGACACCTCCCACTGTCCCAGGCTACTCCAACCCCAGTGTCCAGCCTGGCCTTGGACACTGCCAGGGATCCAGGGGCACCACAGCTTCTCTGGGAATTCCATCCCAGCCCCTCCACACCCTCATTCCTGCTCAATATCCCATTTAAATCTCCCCTTTCCCAGTGGGAAGCCATTCCCTGTTTCCTGTCCCTCCATCCCTTGTCCCCAGTCCCTCTCCAGCTTTCCTGGAGCTCCTTCAGGCCCTTTAGGCTTCACAAGGAGCCAAAACCATCTCATACAGAAAATACAGATATTTTAAACATAGATATAAACACCTCTGGATGGGGAAAGAGAGAAGGAGAAGGAAGAGGAGGAAGCAAAACCTGGATCAGGATCCATCCCAAAACCCCTGTCATCCCGACCCCTCTGCCAGCCTGGCACTGATTTAGGGCAAACCTGGCTCTTGGCAGTGATGCCCGAATGCCTCAATGACCTGAAAACCCCCAGGATTTGTTGCAGCTTCCCAAGGGAGGTTTCAATTATCCCAACCTGTGAATCCCACGGCGCCAAGCAGGGCCTGTCAGCACGGCAATGGGCTGGAATTATCATCCAGCCTCAGAAAGGGATTTTAAATTAAACCCAACTCGTTCTGTAAATACTTCATGTCTCCATTATTGTTCTCTTTTTCCTAATGGCTTTTGGCACGGGGCTTGTCAGGGGTTATTGTACAGCCCTGGCTGCCACAGAGGCTGCAATGAATAAATCTCACCCTCCGCCGAGCACCAGGCGACGGCGAAACGCAGCGGCAGACGAGGAGAGCAATAAAGAAGCAGAGCAGCTGCCTGTTCTCCTCGGCAGGTTTACAGCAGCCCCTGATTTAATTTCCCGTTTGTAAAGCGCAGCTCCCCGCGACGGCAGCGGGAAATAAAATCGGGAATGTTCACGCGGGATGGTTTTCCCGAAGGAAAGGGAGGAACCGCTCGGTTCAGAGGGGTTTTCTCTTCAGGGCTGGTCTGTTTGGGCAGCAAGAGGGGAAATTTCGGAGGGGAAAAGCACTTGGAGGTGTTGCTGGAAAATGCTGGGGCTGTGTGCTGCTGTTATTGCATAAAGGAAAGGGAATAAATACCAGGAAAGGTTGTTCCCCAGAGGGTGCTGGCACTGCCCAGGCTGCCCAGGGAATGGGCACAGCCTGAGGCTGCCAGGGATGCACAGGGTGGGAGTTTTGGGGTGTCTGGGCAGGGCAGGGCTTGGGATGATCCCTGTCATTGCCTTTCCACTCAGGATATTCCCTGATTTCACGAAAATGAGCTGCACATGAATTTCTGCTCCAGACTGAGTTGGAAACCAGGAGATCCAAGTGGGTGAAATCTCTTCTTCAAGCCATCCAGCAGTGAAATCCGGGATTGCGCACAGACCCCGAGGATGGGAAGAGCAAGGTTAGATGGAGAGCTCAGCCCCTGCTTGCTCCACACCTTCCTGGAATGCCAGGAACAGCCAGAGGTGGATTCCCCACCCCTGGAGGGATTTAAAGTCCTGAGGATGTGGCACTTGGGGACAGGGGTCAGCGGTGGCCTGGGCAGTGCTGGGTGACTCAATGACCTCAGAGGGCTTTTCCAGCCTCAAGGATTCTGTGATTCCATTGAACCATCCCGATCCAACAGCAGTTCCCTTCTGGAGATAATCCATTAAAACCTTTTCCCTCTTCCCAGCAGGAGGAGAAGCACTTGGCACTGGGGCCATCCTGGAAGGATCAGCTGGGAATCCCCTCTGGATTTTCCCAGAATTTTCCTGGATCTCCTCTTACACTGAGTGTCTTTCTCCTTGATTCTTCCTGCTTTTCCCTTCCTGCTTTCCTCCATCCCTGCAGCATCTCCCAGACTATTTCTCATCCAGCCCATCCAGTTTTTGTTCCTTGTGCAATTCCTTTAGCCCCGAGTCAACGCAGATCCCTGGATTCAGCCCTGGGGTGTCTCACTGCCCCTCCCTGCACTGGGATGGATTTTTCTCATGCTCCTGACAGCATTTTTAAAGAGCTGCCAACTTCCCTGAACTCCGTTTTTTCATTTGGGCTCATTTCCCGAAGGATCTTCCCTCCCAGTTCTGCCTTTATTGGACTTGGCCTTATTGAAGGTGGTGGCTGTTTTATTCCCTTGGTTTTTAAGGGTTGTTGTTGGGGTTTTTTCTCATTTTCTGCACTCTTTATTCTTCCAGAATCTTCCTCCAGCTTGTGACCTCTGTTTTCCGTGGCCAGGCTTGGAATTTACCTTCTGCCTTTCTCATCCCAGCCAGTTTGTCTTGGGGTTCAGGACATCCAAGCTGGAAATCTCCTCTTTCTCCTCCAAAATCCAGAATTTGAACATTACCTCTGACACCTCTTCCTGGATGGCTCAACAGCCTTTTCATTCCATTCCCAGCACGGGAAATCTCTGCTGGATTATGAATTTCATGCAAGCCACAGGATCTGCTCGGGAATTTATGGAGAAGGTCTTTGTTTCCAGGAAAAAATAAATTCCAGGGCTTGGAGCAGCCTGGGATAGCGGAAGGTGTGGAACTGGATGGGATTGAAGGTCCTTTTCCAACCCAAACCATTCCACAATTCCACGAACTGAAGCCCAGGGGAGCACTGGGGACACTTTATTTCGGGACTTTGCCCCATCAGGTGCCACCAAGGTGCTCAAAGACTCCCAAAGTTACTGGAGACACCAGGATTTGGCAATGAATCTTTGAGGGAAATTTCCCCCATGAGCAATATTTCCAAAGGGAAGATCCTGCTGTTGGTCACCTTTTCAAAATCGAGGAATGATTTTAGGGGTGATTTATAGTTTCAAAACTGTGCTCTCCAAACCTTACAACAGCAAACTGGGATAAGTGTTCATTTCCTGGAGACAAACTTTCAAATTCCAAATTTCTGGCCCAATTCCACAGCTCCAGGTGGTTGGAAAACAACTCCCAAAGAAAACCAGGAAAGCTTTACCCAGACCTTGGTGCATTTTTCTCCTCTGGTGGCAGAACCGTAAGGCAAATCAGGGAGCTCTTGCCCTTGGAAGGTTTTTGTGTCTTTTATAACAGGAATTAATAAAATAATAAATTAATAAAACCAAATAAATAGCAACAAATAATACATAATAAATAATAACCAATTATCAATTATCAATTATAAATAAAACCAAACCCCAAACACAGAAAGGGAATTTTGGGAGCTGGATGGGAAGGAGGGGAAAAAAACCTGTTCCAGTAGCTGCTGTCAGCTCCCAAAATTCAGAGTGCTGTGGGAGGTCAGGAATACTGGAGAAATATTAAATATTTGGGATTCTTCTCAGTCTTAATTATAATGTTAAATATCCTATAAGACACCGTGATCTGAATGGAATCACGATTTGTAGGATGAGATAATGTGGATAAAGTGGCATAAAGCAGAAATCTCCATTTGATTGAAAGATTTTGCACCTGATTTTGAGTGCCATAATTACTGGTGGAAAGCAATTCCTGTTTGGACAGTTCTTGGAATTACAATTTAACAGCACCAGAATGGATGAATATCCCATATAATGGGAGCTCCAGGGGGGCTGGAGAGAGACTTGGGACAAGGGATGGAACCCAGTTAATTAGGGAAAGTCAAAATTAACAAAGAACATCACACATTTCCCTTAATTCCAACTTCCACGAGCAATAAAGGCATCCCATAATTTGCCTTGTTGGGAACACACACAGTTTGGAGGCATGTTTGGGTATGAATCTGACATGTTTGCTTTAGGAAGTTAATTAGGAAATTGCCAAACATACTAATTGATTTTTAATTACCGAGTGAGGCTCGCAGCAGAGCCAGGACTGGCAGAGTCCTCTGTCATTAGAGAACAAAAGGGATTTCAGCAGCACTTCAGCATTCCCAGGCTCCCTCATGTCCATGCTTTCTGCACCTTCTCCCATAAATCCACCAGGATTCGCGCATCCCTTCATTTCCTTCCTATTTCGGGAATCTTCGGTCAAAAGAGAAAATGTGAACAACATCCCAGGAGAAGGAGATTTCCTTAAACTCAGCTTTTTGGAGGTGGAGGTTGGAATGAAGTGATTTTTAAGGTCCTCTCCAACCCAAACCATTCCATAAATACAAATCCATTCCACCCCTCTGCCATGGGCAGCGATTTTCCCTGGCACTCAATATTCCAGCCTTCCACTGCCCAAGAACTTCCCTCTGCTGCCTTGGATCAGGAGGAACACTTGTGCTTCTGGAAATAGAATTCCCTTCTGGAAACAAATCCTGGGAAGGGAAGTTTTTCAGGGAAGTTTCAGTGAAGAGGAAAGGAAAGGAAAGGAAAGGAAAGGAAAGGAAAGGAAAGGAAAGGAAAGGAAAGGAAAGGAAAGGAAAGGAAAGGAGAGGAAAGGAAAGGACAGCAAAGGAANAAAGGAAAGGAAAGGAAAGGAAAGGAAAGGAAAGGAAAGGAAAGGAAAGGAAAGGAAAGGAAAGGAAAGGAAAGGAAAGGAAAGGAAAGGAAAGGAAAGGAAAGGAAAGGAAAGGAAAGGAAAGGAAAGGAAAGGAAAGGAAAGGAAAGGAAAGGCGATGGAATATTTCCAGTTCAAGCAGGAATCTCCTGCAGCTTTGCTGTGGAAAAGGAGAAGAACACCCTTGAGAAAAGTGGAAAAACCAAAGCATGGTGCCTCTGCGAGCCCAGGGACAGCAAAACCCTTCCTGTCCTTGGCAATTCCTTTTTATTCTTAAAAAAACCAAGTCAAAGTGGCAGCCAAATGTGTGCCTGGGGACTGGAAAATCCTTGGAAAAGCCATGGCGGAGGTGCTCAGCAGCCCTGGAAGTGCAGGGGGGAGCTTTTCCTGCAGCTCCTCCAGCTCTGCTCAGCTCCACAGGGAAGGAGCAGAGGGAACAGAAACTCAGCTGGGGACAAAGGGACAGCACTGCCAGTGTCACCGAAACTGCAGAAAAAACAAAAACAAAAACAAAACCGTCCAACAACATTGTTAATGTCAGAGAGTCAAGGCATTACTTTATTATCTGGCCAGGATGTTGCTCTGTACAGGATGTACCACAGAAATCATCTCATCCACACACAGCCCGGCTGTGCAGAGAGAATCATTCCATCACACATCATTTTCCTAGATTTCTCAGATATTTTATACAGTCACAATCCATAGCAATGCATTGGGTCAGTGTTCATTGGGCCAGAGCTGAGCAAACCCCCAGTATTCAGTTTCCATTGGATCTGAATCTCCTCACCTCTGATGTTCATTAGATTTTTCATTCTCCAATTCTCCTCTCAGTCCTTTCCTGCCCAGCTGTCTTCAGCCCTGCTGGAGGTGCTCTGGGGTAGCTGTTTGTAGATAGTACTGCTGTCTGCTGATGTTCTGCTGAGAGCTCTTTATCTTTGGGTTCCTCCAGTCTGTTGATCTGCTGAGTTCATCAGACCTCACCTGGTAGAACAATGGCCTGGAGAGAAACCTAACATTCCTTTTCCCGGGGTGAAGACAAAGAGAACCCTTTGGCTAAAGCTAGAAAAAATTTTTAACCTGATATATTTTCCAACAGCAGGACTCCTCCTGGCACTGCCATCCCGAGTCAGAGCTCTGGGAATACAGGAGCTGCTCCAGGAAGCTCCAACACCAATGCTAGTTCTGCCTCCAGGGAAATCCTTTCATTTTCCTTTACGGAGCAAAGTTACCTAACACCTGCCTTTTCACATCACAACGGGGGATTTGTGTGTTTCAGTGTCGTTTGCTTTTCCCGGCTTTTTGTTCTTCCTTTTCCTTCAGGAGAGCTTTGGGGAGGTTGAGGAGTGTCAGGAGTGTGTGGGGTGAACCACAGGCGCAGCGATGCCTCAGGAAATCCTGGCACTTCTGAGGAACCACCGACACTGCAGGGAAAACAACATTTCCCCATTTTTCCTTTGAAATCCCATCCCATGTTTGTGCACGGGAGCTTTGAGCGTTGGCTTCAGCGAGAATGGGATGTCAACTGCAGGATTTAAAAGGCAGGATTTGGAATATTCAAGCTCCCGTGCTGCACACAAAGGGTTTTTTTGCATGTTGCAGGCAAGGCTGATTTTCCTGCCTTTCCTGACTTTCCTACCTTTCCTGCTTTTCCTGCCTTCCCTGATGGATGAAGTGCACCAGGATTTATGGAGACAAAGTGTGGAATTCTGGCTGAACTGCCTGCAATGGGCTCCCAAGGCAGCATTCCTGCCAAATGCCCGAAGGTGGGGATTAATCTGGGATTCCACCCACAGGGCTGCTTGGAAAGAGTTCCTTGGGATCCACCGAGGTGTTTGCATGGAATTCTGAGGGCAGGAAAGTCCTACAGAATGGAGATGCACCATGCACTGTGGTAGATGTGGGATATCCCTGATGATTTCCTGGCTGGGAGAGATTTCCTCTCATTTTTTGGAAAACTGAATTGGAAAAAATTTCAGGACTGTGATTTTGCTCCATCGACAGCATGTGAACTTCATTTTGCAGCTTCCAGTGAAATCCTGAGATCACCAGGAAAGGGAAAAGATCCCTCTGGTCACCAGTTTGTCATGGATATCCAGGAGGATGAATTGCCAGGCTTTTCCCCTTTTATCTTCTTTAAGTTTTATTTAGCAATACCTCCCAAACACATTCAGTTGTTTATCCCTGAGAAGAGACCATGAAATATGAAGACCCAACTCCCACCACGTGATGCAGAAAGAGAATTCAATGTTATTTATAGGGTTTATCCCAAATTTTTCAGGTTTCAGGAAACCAAGCTGGAATTCCACGGTGTCAGATTTTGAAGCTGACGGAGATGTGGGGAAAGAGAAACTTCCTTCTCTTTACTCCATTCAAAGTTTGGTTTCATTAACCTTGAAAGCCTCTTCCCATTCCCCTCTCACAACCACACAAATGTCACACCCTAAATCACACAAATTTTTCATCCTTCTTCTCCTGCAATGCCAGCTTTTTGCAATTGTCTGGACTATCCTTCTCCTCCTCCTCTTTGTGAAACACTCCTTGGGAAATATTTCCATTTTGACAATGGGGTTTTGATGGTTGAGCCTCAGGGTTCATTTTTAATTGGAGCAATTTTTCCCATTTGCTAACGATGCCCGCTTGAAATCCATTGGAACATCCATTAATTTGTCAAGGGAAAAATAAATGCCCTAATCCATCTCTCTCATTAATTTCCTATTATGTGAGTTGTGGTTCTCCAGAATGGACAAAACTTTAATAGAGAAATTGCACTTAACTTCCTGCATTTTATGCTAAAATATGAATGTAAAGGAAGCAGTTGGATTTCCTCAATGGAATTCTCCACAATTTTGTGGTTTTGATGAGAGACCTTTGGGCAAAGCTTTTAAACACAGAATTCCACACAAAATGTGCCCATCTAAGCAACTTTAAGGAAAAATCAGGGTGTTGGAGAAAAAAATTCTTCAGTCAGCCTTGAGAAATAAGTTCATCGAGGAAGAGTTTCCTTTCTTATCCCAATATTTACCAACTGGCTGCTCAGTGGGGTTAATAAACCTTCAAAAATGGGTTTGAATATCAACCTGTCTTTTAATCTTGCTAAATTCCCCACCTCGTGCAGCAGGTCCTCTTCTAATCCGGGCTGCTTCTCTGGGCAGCACTGAGCAAACACCTCGAATTCCTCCTTTTTTAACCATTTTTTTCCCTTTCACACAAGGTTAGAGATTGTGACTCCAGGATCATTGGATTCATGGAATGGTTTGGGTTGAAGAGACCTTAAATTTCATATTCTTTCAATGCCCATGGCAGGAACACCTTCCTCTACGCCAGGCTGCTCCAAACCCTGTCCAGCCTGGCCTCGGACACTGCCAGGGATGAGAATTCCACACCCTCTCTGCAACTACAAAAAGCAATTTTTACTTCTTTAAAATTAAAAAAAAATCAAGAATTCAGGGTGGATTTAACCCTGCCTGGTTGGAAGGACAAACATGTCCCTTCATCCCAGCAGCACCTGGACAGCTCCGGATGGAGACAGGCAGGGAATGTGCTCAGGGCAGGAATTATCCCATTCCCAGCGTTTAATATTGGTTGCTATTAACCAATAATAGTAGTTATTATTGGTTAATAATAACCAGTTATTAACAGAGAGAGGGGAGAGGTCACTGCGGGTTCAATCCCAGCAGACAGAGAGGATATTCCTGCTCACATTCCATGGGAAGCACATTAAAGCTATTTACAGACCTTGTCACTGCAGGGCCAGGAATGGGACTCAGTGGAGTCATGGATTCCAATCCAGGAACTAAATCCCTGTTTAGGATTTAGTGAGCAATGAGAGATTCTTTCCCAGCTGTACAAATCCACTGCAGCTCCTTCTCCCTGCATTTATTATGAAGCCAGGCTGGGAGAGCTGGGAATGTTCGCCTGAAGAAGGGAAGGATGCAGGGAGAGCTCAGAGCTCCTGCCAGGGCCTGAAGGGGGATTATAAAAAAGTGGGAAAGCAACTTTTTACATTGGNCCCTGGATCCCTGGCAGTGTCCAAGGCCAGGCTGGACATTGGGGTTGGAGCAGCCTGGGACAGTGGAAGGTGTCCCTGCCATGGCAGGGTGGCACTGGATGGGATTTGAGGTCTTTTCCAACCCAAACCATTCCAGGATTCCATGAGTTAAAAATGGGAGCTGAGGCTGAAGTGACAAACACCATTCTCACTCCTTGCTGACCACTAGAAAAGACCTTTTTTTGTAATATTTTTAAGCACCAGATAATAATTACATCATTGCACATAATGAAAAATAATTCAATATATTCCATCTACCAGGCCTCCTTTCAATGCTTTAAAGGCATTTCCATGATTTTCCTATTACAGCTCTAAAGGAAGAAAAAGTCCAAGTCCAACCACCACAAAGCCACAGAACACCCTTGGCTCTGAATCAAGATCTGGGGATCATTTGAATTGATTTTGATACATATTCTGATTGCAGACAAATTAATCCTCATTTCTTTTGTGTTGCAGAACAGAAATTCCTGTAGGCAAATAAAGAAAATATAAATGAAGGCTCAAGGTGAATCCAGCTCTGGAATTCCCAGGTACAACACTTGGCAGTGGAACTATGTAAAACATGGAGGAAAAATTCCTAAAAACTTCTTCAGGGTTGGAAAACAACGTCGATTGGACAAGTCCAGATCCAGCCTTAGAAAAAAAATCTTTAATTCCAGCTGAGGTTTCTGACATCTCCTATTCTGCTGCCTCTGGTCATTTCTGTGCTCTGCTGAACTCGGGGTGAAAACCAGGATTTCCAGTTAATTTTCCTTCCTGGATTTTGGTGCAAAAGGTGCTTTGTCATAAAAGGTGGCTTGTATGTGATTATTTTTAGCCACCCTTTGACAAGTTTTTATAAATCCCCTCAGACTCTCATGGTTTCAAGATGCAGCGTTTGAATGTCACATATTCACAGAGGAATTGCTGCTCAGCAGACACAGCTTCTCCTAAAAATACCGAATATTTCTATTCTTCTAGGAAATAATGAAAAATCACTCTTAAATTTGATTTTGGAGCATGTAGAGAGCACAGATCGTTGCCCAACGGGGAAGTGGAACGGAGATGGGAAGGACCTGGGACTTCCCACCCCGTTCCTTTCGGATTGTGGATTCCATGTCCTTCACAAGCTCCTGGAAATCCCTGATTCCTTGGAAAATCTCTCCTCCCTGCCAGCCCAGCAGGCAGGATGCTCCAGTGCAGAGGCATTTTGCAGGACAAGGGCTGGAATGTGATGTAAATCTTCCCCCAGTCCCTAATTAAAACCCCTAACGAGCTGCAGGGACACACAGGATCTGCCAGGATGAACAGCAGGATGAACAGGATGAACAACTCTTCTTCTCAGGAAAATTCACAGCACAACCCTCAGATTGTCGTGTAGCTTTGCCACAGTGACTGGCCAAAGAATTACTGAGCAAGCTGCAGCCTGGGGAAGGCTTTAGATCATCCAGGCTGAGCACAAAACGTGACATTTTAGCCTCTGCTGCTGTACAGAGCCCAAGGCTGGGTCTGGCTAAGGCACAGCCATGTTTTTTTGGCAGTAAATTCCCTCTTTTCCCATATTCTATCATACTTTGTGCAGGTGAGCCTAAACATCACTTTGGTTCATTTGCACATTAAGCCTTGATCAGTCTTTAAAAATTTCTACAGTGTTGCAAACAGGATTTATTTACTGATTTTGCCAGTTATTCATGGAATTATGGGATGGTTTGGGTGGGAAGGGACCTTAAAACTGATCCCATTCCACCCCAGCCATGGCAGGGACACCTCCCACTGTCCCAGGCTGCTCCAACCCCAGTGTCCAACCTGGCCTTGGACACTGCCAGGGATCCAGGGGCAGCCACAGCTTCTCTGGGGATTCCATCCCAGCCAGGAATTCCTAATTCCCAATCTCCATCTAAATCTCCACTTTTTCAGCTTATGCAACCTGGCCTCATCCTACACCCTCCCTTAGCATCCTGAAATCTGTGGACATTAAAAGAACCACGAGAGGATTTAACAGCAAAAATTCTGATTGTCAAAAGCCTCCCTTAACAACATCTGAAATCATTCCCCACACTGATTCCTGTTTAACACAGGAATTCTCCACAAAACCCACACTTCCCCTTGTGGAACATCCCAATCCTTCCTCTTGGACTGGGGAACAGAGACATTAAAATCCTGTGAAGCTTTCTAAAGCTCCTTCCAGCCCCCTGGTGCTCCTTCCATCCATTTGTTCCAAGGGCCTCAGGGCCACAAAATTCTCTGTGTAACTCCAGGAAGTAAATGTTGATTTATTTGAAATATCTCCTGGGCTCCCTCCCCTACAGCAAAGCTCAGTGTTATTTATTCTGGGAAGTAAAACGAAGTGATTTGAAGGTAAAAATAGGGAATTTAGGCTCTTTTCTTATCCGTTGTTCTGTTTTCCCTGGTGCTCTGCAGCTCCTGAACTTTCTGCTTGTTTAAAGCACGAGGTTTGCTCTCCCAGGCTCCACGCTGGGTCTCTTCTGTCCCGTTCCTTGTTGGAATTGTTGCTCAGCCATGTCTTCCCTGCCTGCAGACATTCCCTGGTTAAGCCAGACACAAATTTTCAGGAACTCATATTTTTTTTAAAAAAATTTCAGGGTGAAACTGAAATCTGTGGAATCATTAAGTGTGAAAAGCCTCTGAGATCGAGTACAACCACCAACCCGGCACCACCACTAATCCATGGCCCCAGGTGCCACATCCATTCGTTTTTTTGAACACTTCCAGGGATTTAATTCCATCATTTCCCTGGGAAATCTGTGCCAGAGCGTGACAAGCCTTTCCATGAGGAAATTTTTCCTAATATCTAACTTAGAGCTCTCCTGGTGCAACTTGAGGCTGTTTCCTCCACCCCATGTCCTTCAGGAATATTGATTTCCTGAACCTTCAGAAACAATCCTGCTCTATTCCTGAGATCCAAAGGATTTCTGGGAACACAGTGGAGTGCACGTGGAAGGAGAAGTGGGGAGGGAAGAAGAGTGAAAAACCAACTCAATAACCACCAGGAGAGAAGCACGAAGTGAAATCACACCAACCAACATGACTGGAAGGACCATGAGGAATGTTGTCCCAAAATATATATCCATGTCTGGTTCCAAGAGACAAAAAATAAACTCAACATATAAGAATAACAATAAGAAATGTAAATAATAGAGGTTGTATTGATATGAGCTCTGAAATTGACATAAATTCCTTTTTTTTTTGAAAGAAATATGACCCTGAAACAGTTTTTTCCTTTCAAGAGGATATTTAACCTGCTGGGCTTGGAACTCCAAGAAAGTGGAGATCTCCAAATGATGGAATAATTTCCATTGGAAGTTATTGGAAGTTTTAGGAAGTTAAAGAGGTCTCCAGGTGTCCAACGACTCCAAGAAAAATAATCTTCAGAAGCATCAGAAGCATCTTCATCTTATTCTTTTGTATTTTATATTTTGAATTCTTGATGCCTTGTGCCAAACTGATCCTGATTCCAATAAAAACCTGCAAAGCTTCCAAAGCAAAGTGGGAGAAACCAAGGAAAATGAAATGTTTGATCCTCATCCATGATCCCGAGGCACCCATCCCTCTGCTGGGCTTTGAGCAGGGAATTCAGCACCAAATGGATCCCTTTTTCCTAATTCCAACTCCTCCATGGATTTGGCAGCTCTTCCAAGGCTCGGAAACAGAACAGGATGGGCTGTTGGAATCACAAGGGTTTTTTCTAACGATTTTTTCCAGGATTTTCCCACTAATCTTTGTAAACCACCTCAATTTCCATGGCATTGCAGTTATTGGAGGGCCTGACCTTTCCAGCTACTCATTATTGACCAAAAACACTCACACAAAACTCTGCTCTTGGAGAGGGGAACTTGTCCAGTTAATTGAGAGGAAATTATTCTGTTGGGAAACCTTGCAGGCTCTCGTTCCAGGGAAGATATCGGAAAATATGAATTCCTTTCCAGAGAGGTCCAGGATGATAACTGATGAAGGCAGCATCTCTTAACGAGCTGCGATGATGAAGTGTCGTGCTCAGGGCTGGGGGTTGAGATGCCTGAAGGAGCTCTTCCAATTAGGAACAGATTCCATGGGAAGCACGAGGGAAACCCCACTTGATCCGGAGTGATGGGAGATCAAATCAGAGCTCTCAGGGCCTCACAAATCCAAAGCACTGAGGCTGGGAGTGTTGAGGGCTGAGGATTAACAACAGCTCTAAATCAGGTTTTGCAGTGATGGGTCTTTAAAATAATGGGAAAAACTGTAAACATTTAAAGGAAACTGGTGGGATTGTCCTGGGTTGGACAGCAGCAGGAATTTCTCCTTGGAAAGGGTGCTCAGGGATTGGAAGTGCCCAGGGAGGTTTGGAGTGCTCATATCTGGAGGTGTCCAGGGAATTCCTGGCTGTGGCACTCAGAGCTCTGGGCTGGGGACAAGGTGGGCATTGGGCACAGCCTGGACTCGGTGGGCTGGGAGGGATTTTCCAACCCCAGGGATTCATGAGTATTCATAATCAGTTCTACCCAGCCCTCCCCAGACTCCAGGTGCCCTCATGGAATGGATTGGTGTCCAGGGCAGTGGATGACCCTGGCAGAGTGTAAATCAATGTCCAAGAGCTCAGCTGTTCCCCTGAGCTTAATGAGGCTCCTAAAATCCAGGAGGAGCTGTAAAATGTCCTTATTTGCATCTCCAGGCTGGATAATCCTGCTGGTGTTGTGCCTTGAACAGCTCATCAGGAGCACTGGAGAACAGAGTCACTTTATTGTCCTAAAACTCATGCAATGAGAGCAAACCCAGATCCCTCAAGGCTCTTCTGGCAGATAATTCATCTTCCTCGAAGAGTGCGCTGATAAAAAAATAAATAATTCCCACAGAGCTGCTCCTCAAGGTCTTTGCCAGTCATCCATTCCCCAATGCTGCTGCTTCCTCAAGGTGAACACTCAGGAATATGCATAATTCACCAGCTCCCTTTGTTTATCTGTCTCACCATCACCCGGCGCGTTCCCTGCCTCCCTTTGAACATCTCTTCCCAGCCGAGTCTCCAAGAGCAAACATGAAGGGAAAAAACAAGATACCAACATCGTAAAACCCTCGATGTCTTCGGCTTGAGGTGTAAAACATCCACGAGATGCCAAGAGAAAAAGGATGGATGGGAAAATAGCAGGAGAGTGGATTTGCACTTGTTTTGTTGTGCGAAATCACAAAAAGGTGATTTATTTGAGGCTGTTGGAACAAATGGATGGAAGGAGCACCAAGGGGCTGGAAGGAGCTTTAGAAAGCTTCACAGGATTTTAATGTCTCTGTTCCCCAGTCCAGGAGGAAGGATTGGGATGTTCCACAAGGGGAAGGTGTGGGTTTTGTGGAGAATTCCTGCGTTAAACAGGAATCAGTGTGGGGAATGATTTTAGATGTTGTTAAGGGAGGCTTTTGACAATCAGAATTTTTGCTGTTAAATCCTCTCATGGATCTTTTTATGTCCACAGATTTCAGGATGCTGAGTGAGGGTGTAGGATGAGGCCAGGTTGCATAAACTACTAAAAAAAAATCACAGGATTTTTAAAGTCAGAAAAGACCTCTCAGCTCATCCAGTGAAACCATTAAAGCAGCACAATTCGGGTGCAAACTGCAAAACTTTGCCCTTGGCAATTTTTTCCAACAAACCAAACTCACCCCACACCTCGCCCTGCACCCAGGCTGGACACTGAGACCACACAGAGACCTTCCAGAGGATTTCCACCTTCCCTGAACATCCCAGGAATCACTCCAAGGGGAGTTTGTCTTAATTGAATTGGGACAGATTAGGAACTCAAGGGGAAGAGGATCAAGTCGAGGCTAAAATTCTGTTTGTGCCACAGCATCATCTCCTGGATTGAGATCAAAAGTGATCTGAACACAAGGGGCAGGAAGATCCCAAATGGGCTGAACTCAGACGAGCTGTGGCCACAGCCAGAGATGTCCTCGCTTGCCATGAGCCAGGGATTAAATTTCCTCAGCCAGACCCCAGGTTTCCCATGAAAACCTGGAGAAAATCCTGGAGAATCGCATTCCATAAAGGGAATTTCAGAATCCCATTCCATAAATGGAATTCCAGGCTTGTTGGGAGCTTGGCAGAGAACTTCTCATGGTGAAGTCACAAATAAATCATAGATATTAGAAGTCCTCCTCTAACACGTCGATATTTCCCAGGAGCCTCATGTCCCTTAAATCAACACAGAATCCTGGATTATTTGGGTTGGAATGGACCTTAAACCCTGGATTTGGAGCCAGATCATCTTTAAGGTCCCTTCCAACCCATCCCAAATCATTCCATGATTTTATGAGGCTGCAGTGCTTCCAGGACAATATTCCCACTCCTGCTGTGACTGATGTTAAAAAGAATAACACCAGAGAACAACTCTGACAAGAGAATATGAACCTCAGGACACAAAATAAATCAATTTTTGCCCAAATTCTCCTTGTTTCCACACAGCTCCATGACCTTCTGTGTCTCAAGGAGCAAGATCAGCTCCCAGAATAACAGGATGGCTGAGAAATTCATGGATACACCGGGAAAGGCAGACAGAGTATGATTAAATGGAAATGTTTAACCTCTGAACGCTGCACTGGAGAAATCCATGCTGGAAGATGACCGGAGAGATTTGGCTGTTTTTTTTTTTTTAGTTGATTTTCACGGGAGAAAAGCTGGAGAAGAGCCAGAAGAAAACTGCCAGGATAACTCAAAGGTTAAAGAAAATTTCTCATTCGAAAATATTCAAAGGAATCGCTGGGTTTGTTCATCAAAAGGAAGAAAATGAGAGGGAATGTTATAAACATGGGAGAACTTCCACGAGGAGAAGGGAAAAACACTTTAATCTCGGGAAGAAAGGCAGGGAAAGAAGCAGCAGCTGGAAGTTAAAACCAGGGAAATTAAAAGTGGAAAAGGGATTTTTTTCCCCCCCCCAAACAAAGAATAATAATTACTGGAATGGATTGTTAATCATTGGGATGGTTTTTTTCCAGCCTGGAGTGCAGCTCTACATGGGAGTGTGGAGGAGCAGATTCAAGAGGTGGGAGAGCAGGAAGGGATCTTCTCCAGAGGGAAAATCCCAAAATTTTTTAGGACTCTAAATGCATCTTTTAGGAAAGCAGACAAGAAATGAATTCGTTAACATGGGATATTCCTTTAAACATCTGTAGTTTGCTCCAAGTGGGAAAGTGAGGGAAGTGTTGGAGGAGGATACACCAGATTGGAAAGAGGAAAACCAGGAAAACAAAGAACAGGAAGTTTTTCCAAGTTTAGGTATCTTTTTGGTGAGCTGGGTGAGTCCCACCACCAGCAGGATGGGAATTTTTATCTGGAAAAGTCGGGATAAAGCAGCACATTGACTCCAGAGGAGATAATTTAGATTTAAGACCAAGTTGCAGTGATGTTTTCTATCAGGTATCATCACATCCTTAGCACAAAGGTTCAACTTCTTCTCATTTTTCAATTTAAAATGTCATTTAAAAATGATTAATTTCCTTTTCTAAAAATTCCAAATCTCCAGTAGCAATATTTTAACTGTGTTTAAACTCTTTCAGCCAGCTGAAATTTGCATTTCTGATCATTATCAATTTCTTTTTATCTAAGTTTCAACAAAGCAGAAAGGAGCCTCCTTAAAAAAAAAATAAAAACACCAGGAAAAAGCTGCCACGAATTTTCATTTTCTCCAATGCATTTTCCTCTAAAACATCAGAAATTCAATGATGTCATCCGGATTAATATCCCAGGCAGAATTAGCAGGCAGTGCTACTGGAGGGGCGAAGGCAAAAATGAGGAGAGAGATTTAATTAGACTTGAAAGAGTTAATGAGGAGTTGTGTATAACACACAAAAAACCAGCAAAGATTTCAGTCAGTGCAAGAGGCATCTCAGCCCTGATTTGGCTGCTGACTAATTAGAAAAGTAATTAAAGTGGTGTTTGTACAAAGCCCCATCCAGGGGAGGAAACAATGGAATACAGAGAGGGAAAAGTGAGAGGAGTTTTAAGCACATTAATGAGAAGTGAGAGCGAAGGAACTTCAAATTTTAACAAATTGGAGATAATTCCTGCCCATTTCCAGCCCAGTTTTTCACCAGGCAGGGATTTGGACTCTGGGAGGTCAAACTGTTATCAGACACTCCTGAAATAGCTGCAGCTACGGGAGAAAACCACGGAAAAGAGATTGTGCAAAACTGCTAAAATACGTCAGTAACTCTGAGGAAGGAAAGCTGGAAATTCGGAAGAGTTGGGAGATCTCTGGGAGGATGTGGAATCATGGAATCCCTGAGGTTGGAAAAGCTCTCCCAGACTATCGAGTCTAACCAGTCTGGAATTCCATGATTATTCAGAGCCATGTGGTCCAAGCAGGAGAATCTCCAAGGGAAACACAATTCCCTGTTTTCTATGGCCTCTTTGGCTGCTTGGTCACCTGGCCATGGCTTCCAAATCCTGCTCACGGGTTTGGACCAATTTTTGGCATTGGTTCCAGAATCCCTGAGGCTGGAAAATCCCTCCCAGACTATGTGATGTGATCAACACCTTCTCACCCAGCCCATCCTGAGTGCCACAGCCAGGAATTCCCTGGACACCTGCAGGGATGGGAACTCCAAACCTCCCTGGACACTTCCAACGTCTGTCCACCCTTTCCATGGAGAAATTCCTGCTGATGTCCAAACCATCAAGTCCAACCACCAACTCAGCACCTCCACCATATGACTAAACCATTTCCTCCAGTGCCAAATCCGTGATTTTTGGAACTCTTCCACGCAAAGAGCAGGAATTTTGCTCTGACAAAATGCCATCACTGCTTGAGGTGCAGCAGCTTTGGGGACATTGTCACCCCTGCACAGTGACCGTGCCAGAGAGTTTCCCCAGGAGGGAGGAGAGCAGGGAAACTCCATCACAGATGGCATTTGCAGGGAGAATATTAAAAAAAAAAAAAAAAATTCCCTCAGCCCTGATAAACTCCTCAAATGTTTTCTGAAGATAAAACCATACTGAAGTGAACATAATGAATGTAAACCATAATAGTTTCTACAGCAAAACAAATATTCGGCGTGTCGTGGAAAGTACAAATTCACATTTTAAACCCAAAACCGTTAATCTGCTCAGAGGGGTTCGATTGACCTGAAAAGAGAAGGGAATTAAAATTTATTTTAATCTATCAGATCGTGAGGAGTTGCTTTGGCAGAGGAAAGGTGGTGAAGATAACTCCTGGAAATGAACTGGGATGGATTTGGGATCATCAGCTTGTGGGTAGGACAGAGAGAATAGGATGGCACAGAGAATCATGGAATGTTGGAGTCATTTAGGCTGGAAAAACCCTCTAAGATCGAGTCCAGCTCTTAACCCACTGACTTAGCTCCCTGAGAAAATGGACCTCAAAAAAAATCAAGTTTTGAATAATTTTTTGCATCATCCAAACAGAAACCCCCGTGGTTTTCCCACTTTTCTTTTTCCTTCAAGGGAAAATCCATTCAAAACATCAACTAGAGGGAGGAAATCTTGCAGGAGAGGTCAGTGGCAGTTAAAACCTCGATGCTGAACTTTGCAACAGAGAGAATTTTCCTGGAGCTGCAGGGTTGGATTTCAGAGCATGAGCTCAGGGAAGCAGCAGAAAATCGAGGACATACATCTGGAGTTTCCCTAGGGAATTTCGGGGTGTTTAAGACTAAATGATGGGAAAGGTGAGACCACAGACAGGGTTTGTTCAGCCAAACCTCTGCCAGAACAGAGTTTTTAGGGAGTTGGGAGAACCAGAATCCTGGAATGGGTTGGGTTGGAAGGGACCTTAAAGATCATGCATTTCCAACCCTTGTCGCAGTTAAAGATCCAACTGTTTGGGTTTATTTAGGTTTATTTGGTTTATTTAAAGGGTCACCTGTGCCTCCTCCTGTTAACTCCAGGGAAACTTCCCTGCCAGGAAGAGGGAAAAGATCCTCCAGCAAAAATAGAGGGGGAAAAAAAGAGCAAATCAAATCTTGCTTCTGTGAAAATGCCCAAAAGCACAAAAACATTTTCCTTCTGTCCAAAGCTGAAAGCTCCAGGTGTTCAGTGAAGGATTCTGGGAATTTGCCCAACAATTCATTAGGGAGGGCATTTAATTGGCCTTCAGTGCCTGTTTTGTCATTAAGAATCAGAAATACAGACCCCAGACCAAACAAGGCCTTCAGCCTCGCCCTGTCCACCCTAATTCCATCAAAGTGGAGTATCCCGGAATCCTGGAATGACCTGGGTGGGAAGGACCTTAAATCCCATCCCATTCCATGGGAATTCCATCCCTCCTTCCACTGTCCCAGGTTACTCCAAGCCCTGTCCAGCCTGGCCTTGGACACTGCCAGGGATCCAGGGGCAGCCACAGCCCCTTTAACTCATCCCCAGTCTAACTGGAGCATTCAATAGCAGAAAACCCTGGGGATTTATCCACAGCCCTTCCCTGCACCCACCTGCCTCCTCATCCACGTTTTCCATGTCCACTGGAAAGGTCAGGATTGGATAGCAGGAAAAATTCTTTCCACTTGAGCATTGGAACAGATTCCCATGGCAGTGGTGGAACCACCATCCCTGGAAGTGTTCAAAACCCACGTGGATGTGGCACTTCAGGATGGGATTCAGTCCAAAATTGGACTTCATTTTGGAGGTTTTTCCCACCTGGATGATTCTATTTTGTTATTTCTCCCACATTTCCAAGAGCTGTTCTTGGAAGAATTTCCACCTCCTCAGTCTCTTCCCCGTGGCTCTCTCCAGCCTGGAATATCAGGGCTGCACTGACCTCCTTCCGTGTTCAAAAAATCCAAATATTTCTGAACCTCAACTCAACTTTTCATCTCCACCTCCTGAATTCCTGCGTCAAAACACAGCTCTGCCTTTTATTCCCGAGCACTGCAGAATTCCATAAAGCACTGCAGTCATCCATAAAGTCATGAAAAAGGGAACAGATTCCCACGGCAGCTCCAACGCCTTGATGTGGCACAGAACCTAAACACAGAAAAAAACCACAATGTGAGGGAGTTTTTATCATCTAAACGTCCCTGACATCTTCCAGGGATTTATTTTTTAATGCCTATTATGAGCACACGATAATACACAGGACAGCCTTCATCCATATTTTATAAAACAAGGAAAAAAGGAGTCAGGGCGGAGGAAAGTGCCAAAAATTCTGCTTAAAAGGGAACCCAAAAATGTCTGGCAGCTTTAGGAAGTAAGAAAATGACAGTGACAACCTGTGCTGGAGTGAAGGTGCACAATGCCTACTCTTTATCGTGAATTTTTGGATCAGATATCCTCTTCTTTCCTAGTGATAATGAAAAAAAAATTGGTTTCCCAATTTTATTCAATCCTTTTGGCACTTTTTCACCAGTTTCTGGCAGTTCTCCGCTGCTGCTTTTTTCACATAAGCATCTCTGCAATGTCACAGGGTGGATTTACACTGAAAAGCAGCGCTTTGGGACCACTTCCCATTTTTTTACATTTCCCTTCATTCCCAGAGTTTTACCCCAAGCACAGGTATGAGATTTATGATGTTAAACCACCAAAAATCCCAGGAACTCTTAGAGCAAAGAGTTCTCCTTTTCCAGCATCTTTTTTTCTGGATCATTCCCTGCCACTGTTTTGTCCTTTGCTGGACAAAATCCCAGGAAATATTCCAACGCGGGGCTTTCTCCTCCAAGGGTTTGGCTCCTTGGATGAGGAGCAGGAGGTCTGACCAGCCCAAAAAGGGTAGTTATTCGTTTTTCTCCCCCAAAAAACACTGTGTAAGTGGTTTTTGTGTAAAAAAAACCCTTCAGTGTAAGTGGCCTGGTGTTGATCCCTAAGCACAGCTGGTTCCCAGCTCCACCTGGGAGAGGATTGAGGTGGAAAAAAGGTGAGAAAGTGTCCCTGGACATGATGAAGATGAGGAAGGGGTGGATCTGGTGGTCCCAGAGCAGAGATGGAATTCAGGCTAGGAAGTTGGATGTGTCAGGGATAGTGAGGAGAATCTGCAAGGAGGGAAGTCGAGGAATTTTAGCCAAACCAGCAGGAGGTGATGGGAAGGACATGGAAGATTTTGAGGAGCTGGAGAGGGGAGGTGCAAAATGGCCAAGGAAATGCAGAGCTGCCCAAAAGCCAAGGAGCAGCTGGAAGGGGAAGAGGAGAGGAGGGACAAAGGGGACAAGGTGACCTCAGTGCCACCAGCAGCTGAACTGAACTGGGAGACACTGGGAGCTATGGAAAGGGGGTGACAGCTGGGCCTGGTGTCACAGCACAGCTCTGGGGAGAGGGGAGAGCTGCAAGGAAAGGGAATGATGTGCTGGGAGAGAGGGGCCTGGGCTGTGTGGAGGGTGAAATATGGATTGAAGGAGTGGGAAAATTGGAATGATGTGGGGAAAAGGGATGTGTGGAGCTGATGGAGCATGGAAATGGGAATGGAAATGGACATGGAAATGGAAATGGAAATGGACATAGAAATGGAAATGGAAATGGAAATGGAAATAGAAATGGAAGTGGACATGAAAATAGAAAGGGAAATGGAAATGGAAATAGACATGGAAATGGAAATGGAAATGGAAATGGAAATGGAAATGGAAATGGAAATGGAAATGGAAATGGGAATGGAAGGAGAAGCATGGGGATAAGATGGATCAAATGTGAGGGATGGGAACAAAGAGGCTCTGGGTGAAGGGGAGGTTGACGGGGACTTGGTGACACATTAGGGCAGAATCCATCACCAATCCCACAAATTGAGTCTGGATTTAGGAAGAACATTGGGATCAGGCACTGAGGTCTGGTTCTGTTAGCTCCAAGCTGGATTGGTTTGAACCACATCTGCCTACAGAGCAAGGGGGAGCTTTGGGACTCAGCCACTCCTTTCTCTTACTGATATCCTATTCCCCATCCCAATCCCCATTTCTTTGGAATATTTCCCCACCTGGCTGCCCCATCTTCCCTGCCACACTCTGAATCACCAGCACCAGGAGGTCTCTGTGCTTCTGGCGTTATTTTCTCTCCTCTCAGCACCTCCAAACTGAACATGAAAAATTCACTGAGAGGAGCAAATGACGCCAAGGCTGACTCGAGGAGACCTCTATTTCCTACAAAACCCAGAATTCAAGTCCTCTTGGCATTTGTTTCCTGGAGATAGGCATTAGTGCTGGGCAGGATGCCAGAATGACTGAGATGTTTTGAAACAGCAAAACCTTTTCCATTTCATGTGAATCCCATTCGAAACATCTAAATTTTATGTCTCAGACGTCGCTTGGCAGACGTTAAATCATTTCAGACACCGCAATTAAAAACAGATTAATACTCACTCAAGATGAGGCTCCTCTCAATGAGCAACAAAACAAGGGAACGGCAGAAGGACCAGAATAAAAATACACTTGCAGGGTGAACAGCAAACATTTAAACACATTTTCTTCCTGAGGTTTGGCATTTCTGCGAGCAGGGATTCAGCCCCTGGGAAGGACTGGAGGAGTCAGATGAGCACTCAGGGAAAACAAAATAAAACCCACTTGTTCAGTGCTCACTCGGAGAGGTTAATTAACAATTCCAATGTTCTGTTAGAATCCTGGAATGGTTTGAGTTGGAAAAGACATTTTCTTTTTCACATGTCATTTATACATTTTTTATACCTTTTATATATCCTCTGCATTCTCTATACCCTTAACCGGTGTGCTTGGAATTTGTGTAGTCTGACATTCTAGCTCAGTTTTGGGGTTCTGCAAGGCAGACAGACCAAACATTCCCTGTAAGAAGCCAGAGAGCTCTGTGCTTTCAAAAACTCAAACATGTTTTCTCCCTCAAACATATTTTGTAAACTGGGCTTTTGCCTCATTGAGGGGGGATTTTTAGAATTGGGGGGACATTACTTCATTTATTAAGTTTTTTATTGGGAGATTCTAAACAAATATGCTCCTTTGCAAAGTCCATAAAATTGTATGTGTGTTATGTGGGGTGTGCATCTCGGGGTGTTCCACTTTTGAAGAGCTGTGCACCTAAAATCCTATTAAACACCAAAGTAAAACCCCTTTTCCCCTTTAGCCTTGTCTGCCTCGTAATTCTAAGACCAGGAAAAGGCAACACAAGAAACTAGAGGAATTGATGCCTGATGATTTTTTGTCCGTTCCTTTTATACTCTTTTTATACATCTTTATACCCTTTTTACANTGCCCAGTTGAGCACCTAGGATCCTATTAAACCAAGGGAATTCCCTTTTTCCTATACTGCTGTGTCTGTTTCATATTTTTATCAGCTTTTAAGGCATCAGAATAAACTGGGGAGCCCAGTCTGTGCAGGGTTCACTCATATCAATAACAAACAGGGATAACCACAGACATCCCTCGGAATTTTTATCATTTATAAACCCCAAAACCAACCCAGCCACGTTCCTCATCACCTGATATCCTCGGAACGAGTGAGCTGGAGGTGCTGCTGCAGCCAGTGATGGATCAGTGACACGGGATGAGGCCCTTCTTGCAAACACCTCGGGGTTGCTGCAGTAAATAAATCAACTCAAACTTCTCCAGCAGACCAACAGCAGCAAGAGGAGTGCGGAAAGAAGTCAGAGTTATTAATCTAAGAGCTCCTGCCTGCTGGTCAGTTTATCAAGCTCAGAAATATCAGCAATTTATTCCAGTGATCACCCCGAGAAGTATTTCTGCCTCTGTCCTGCTCCACCTCCAGGCTAGAGCTCATTAATTCCCCACGACAAGGAAACCTCACAATGACTGATCAGACTTTCCCTGTGCCAATGCCGTGTTTGCCCAGCTCAGCCAGCGCTGCTCCCACATGTCCACAGGCCAGGCTGAGCGGGAGGAAAGGATGGAGCTGTCAGAGGTGAGGGATGAGCTGTGCTTAACGCACCACGAGTTGGAACGAGGAGCTGGGCAGGGAGCAGGGCTGGGGTGCCTGGCAGCACCCCAGAGAGGGGAAAACCCCAGCAGCTCATTCCCTTCTCCTGAGCTGAGCCCACCTGGCACAGGGGCTGCTCTCCTGCCCAGACCGTGATTCCCTCTGGATCCTCCAGTGATTCCCATGGAGCTCCCTGGGCTCAGGGCCAGCAGCTCCTCTCCTCTCCTCTCCTCTCCTCTCCAC